>JAEIHY010003384.1:0-10629 GCA_018904565.1 Drosophila tsacasi
CGAGGTGTTTTTCTTGGATGTTTTGAAGGCATTTCCCCGTGATAGGCCGAGCGGCGTCAGTGATATTACAAGTTTAACGAGTATTACAATCTTATATCTCGCGGTGGCTTTACACTCGCATAGCTTCTACCTATACAAGCAGTATACTTGCTCTGCTACCAAGATGAAACCAAGAGTTGTAGCAGACTGACTTGTTATCTTTCTGCGAACCAGTTGATTCTTATACCCTCCGCCAGACTTATACGCCACTGTGTGCTCTTCGACTTGCACTTGGTATATAGTACTCAGCTACCCCCGGACTGTCGAGTGGCCCAGTATAAGTGTGTGGCAATAAACCGGCTTGGCAGCAACAGCACTGAGCACGCATACGCACCTTTGCAGCACGAGAGAGACACAGAGCGAGCGGGTCCGCACATCCCATCTCTTGCTCTCGGGACACACAACACACTCCACACACCACTCAGTTCGTTCGTTCTTCGGTGGTCCGCGTAGCTACGAGGTTTTAGTTCGGTTTTAGCTCTGCTTCCGAGAGGACGCGCTCCGTTCCAGGCTCCGTTTCCGTTTCCGTTCGGCTCCGCTCTGCTCCGTTCCCGTTACTCGGCCGCGTCGCACGGAGCCTACCGCTCACCCACACCCCCATACACTGCCGCACACAAACAAGCACACTCGCCCGCACGCGATAACAACGCCAAATTATCGAGTCTGCGCCAAAAAAAAAGGAAAATAAATTAAAAAAAAAAACACATCCAGCAAATAGCGGATGGCAAGTGGCAGTGAATCCTAGCCAAGTGAAGGTCCTAGACCGCAAAGATTAGCCCGACTTGACCCAAGGAATAGCCGCCAGCATGCTGTAACCGGGAAGCGGCTGTCGCGGGTGCCGAGAGTCATTGAAATCCGAATTCCCAAATCGCAAATCTCAAATCCAAAAGCACGAATCTCGAATCCGCATCCGAATCAGACTAGTGCCGAAAGTGGTGACCCAAACACAAATGTGTGGCTTTAACAGCTGGCGCGGCAGCCATCGGTAACTGCTGCGTAGTGTAGTTTTCGCCCCAAGAAACAGTTGGTCTGCCCAAAGGAAAGAAATATATATCAACAGCAACGAAATGACCGTGCAACATCAGCAACACATCAAGTGGCAGCAGCATGCAACAAAGCGACGACGCTGCCGTCAGCATTGGATTAAACATCTTCAGTTCTTGGGTCTCGGTGAGTAGCCTGGCCTAACTGGGGGTCAACGGGGAGCGGAGAGGGGGTTAAGTGGGAGAAGGGGTTAACTTGGAGGAGTTATCTAGAGGGATGTCACCTACTAAAAAATCTACTAGCAAAATAACTACCTGGAGGTTAACTAACAGAAGGTTAAATGGAAGGGGGTTAGTTTAGAGAAGTATTTAACTTTAAGGAGTTATCTAGAGGGGTGTCACCTAGGAGAAGTTTAACTAACAGTAGGATTAACTAGGGGGAGGTCAATAAAAAAGGGAGGCATAAACATGATAACAACTATCTGGAGCATACCTAACAGCAGGTTAACTAGAAGGAGGTTAACCACCAGCAAGGGCCAACAGCTGTTGCTCATGGGAACATAAGGCCTTGCATGTTGCAACATTTTAAGGGACTCTGCGGTCAAAGTGAACAGGCGTGGCTAGCCCATTTCTGATGACTTGGAACCATGGAGGGTTGAGTTCTGTTCTGTGTTCTATGTTCCTAAAGCTTGTAAACTAATTAATAATTACACATTGTGCCTGGCAAGAACAGCACCGGACACACGTACCACAACAGCGCTCCACTTCCGCTCCAATCAAACGCATTATCGTCATAGGGACAGGTTCTTGGACCTGGGTTCTGGTTTTGGTAGCGGGAAATGGGAGTGGAGCTGGGAGTTACCTTCAGTGGGGAGCTGCACTTGCGGTCTTATCGGGCTTCCGCCCCTCAATCCCAGAGCAGCTTTGGGCCTCCAACTCCTCCTCCTTCTCCTCCTCCTCCTCGTCGAAATAACACAACTCGAAACCGAACACAAACAATCGAATATAATTTACAAAATATTGTGTCGACGCCCACAGTTGGTTCGGTTTTCGGTTTGGTTCGCTTGGGGAGCAGGTTTATTTTGGTTTTTTCTCTCTGGTTTTCTCATATATGAGAGCTTGGCTTGGCTTTGCATGACATTTGTGGGCGGAGAATTGGCCCTGAAATGTGAAATGGAAATGGAAGTGGACTTATAAAGAACGCCCATCATTAAGAGCCTATGGGCTGATAAGGCTCCAATCGAGTGGGGGACGGGTTGGACTGAAGATGAAACCCAGACCAATTAGTAGCGAGGCACCTGACCGAAAGGGAGCCACGCCCCCTTAGGAGATGCCAGGAGATACCGAAAACAACAAAATCAAACACGAATCAGAGTCAGAATCAAAATCAGAGTCGGAAGTCTATCTGAAATCCAGAATCCATCCAGCAGCCAGCATTTAGATGTATGTACCTAACTTTGGGCCTGTGTGTGCGTGTGTGTTTGTGGAAAGGAAAAAGGAAAAGCATGTATTTGTCAGCACAAAATAATCAAGGATCATAATATGTCAACAAACAGACAGGCTCGCTGGCTCGCAGGCTGGCAGGCTCGCAGGCTGGCAGGCCGAGGGAGCCGAAAAACAAGCACAAGGACGACACACGAACGCAGAAAAGTTGCGTCCGTCTGTCAACTCTAGATGTGTGGCCCTGTGTGGGTGCAAAAAATGTATGCCACCAGAGCAACTGAAGCAACTGGGGAAGCTGAGCCAGCTGAAGCAGCAGCAGCAGGAAAAGTGTAGGACAAACACGCCGTAATGGCAGCAGAGTGAGCATGTGTTGGGCCAGCTAGGAAGGCGGGGGTAAATCGCTGAAAAGCGGTCCAAATCCGAGGGGGAGAAAGGTCCGCAAGTCGTCGCGGTTTGTCGCTCCTTTTTTGTCCCTGACAGTTGGCAAATGTAGTGAAGTGCATTGACAATACCACCAGCCAAGTACAGCTTGACCAGAGCGCCATCAATGGCTGGAGGAGCAGCAGCAGCAGCAGTAGTCGGTGGCCGCCACTCGAGCGGCTGTGCTTCCTGCTGCTCAAAGGGCAGAGATGGAGAGTGTTAAGCACACACGGACAGATGCGGATAGATTATCCAGCGGATGCCATCTCCAGGAAGCAGCTTCTTGGCTGCCGCTGCCACTGTCGTTTTTGAGCTGGCTCAAAGTTAATTGCGCTGTCTGCGGACTCTGAACAAAAAGCGAGTCTCTTGTCCGGATTGCGGAGGCAGCTGCAAAAACGGGGCTACAGCAACGCCCATGTTTGGCCCAGACTCAGCTCCAAGCGGCTACTTGGCTTAACGAGCCACCACCACCAGCAGCAGCACCTTGAGTTTGAGACCACTAACCAGTCCAATATTGACTCGAGACGCCCACACGGTCCCCCGAAAAACCACCGACCGAGTCCCGGGTCCAAGCTCAGCGGCGGCGTGGGTTAAGCGAACTTACGTAATTGCAAATCAAATGTGGTCGCCAGCCTCCGCTAACTTCTCTCCTATATAGTATGAAGTATATCGTATCCCCAAAGTATCTCCCAAATCGGTCTTCAATCTGAAACGAAATTGAAAGCGTCAATAGATAAAACTTAAGAAGTGTCGGAGAGAAGTTGGAAATGATGAATCATTGAAATAATCTGGTCTTGTGGGGCTTTTACTTATCGAGTGTCTTTTTTTAATTGAATTTTACTTTTGTTTTGATTTATAAAATAGTACATTATTTATAAACGTTTGTATTGAAACCAGTATTTAAGTTTATTTAATTAGATTTGCAGTCTTGACAGCATAAAAGCTCAATACACAAATTTAATGTGATTCTTCAATTATGGATTGTTTTCCTGTTGAAAAATTAAATTATTAGAAAGAATTTGGTTCTAATCAAAACTAAATATAAAATAAAGCTGCTTATATTCCTTAAAACTCTTTGATATATCAAGCTTTCTCTTGGTTAGTTTTATTTGAATTCATCTAAACAAAGAACTAAGAGCTTTTCCCTGAGTGCGATTATCTCTGATATATTTAAATTGTTCGAGAATCTCTGATATATTTCAATTGTGCCAGAATTATTCTTAAAAACGAGATGACAACATTCATGCCGAAATTGTTGTTGTGTTTGAGCTCCCTGTGTGTGTTTTCGGCTAAATTTGTCTGGGACCGAAATAGACAGTGCATTGGCCATATTCGGATTGCTTGTTGACAGAAAGACGAAACTAAATAAAACTAAATAAAACCCACATGTGTGTGCATAAACAAATCGACAGCATGTGGCAAGTGAGCGGAGTGGGGGGAGGGCATGGAATGGTGTGGGCTCGTCGGATGTCAAACACAAAAACAATCACAGAATCCGCGGCACTTGAAGTCGCCACCGAGCGGCGAGCATCGAGCATCGAACTCCCGCTGCGCCGCTGCATCGTGGCATGTGGTAATTGCTCCGGGCTATGCCACATCCATAACCATATCCATATCTATATCTGGCTGGGCGCTACCTAGCCGTGATCGGGATTTATGACCCCTCAACACGTGTGGCAGATACGACTGCGAGGCGACCCCTTGCTATGGTTCAACGAATTTCGATGGAGCCTCAGTTTCGGTTTCGGTTTCGATTTCAGTTAAGGTTTAGGTTTGGGTTTAGGCTTAGGGTTTAAGCGAGAATTGAATTCAGCAATTTTAAAGAAGAGTGCGCTGGGTTCGGGCCCTGAATGAATTTCAATTAGTAGGATACCGAAGCGATACCCAAGCCCATACCCCGCATAGGGACGCTGTGTGCGCGCACAAAGAGCCGGGTAACGGGGCAGGATATTAGCAATGTGCAGCCTGGCGTGCTTCCTACGCAGAATATTCCCACAGAAGGATGCGGCGGATGGCTGGCATAGATGATTGCTCCCGCTACCGCCATAGATGCCGCCACCGCTGCGGCTCCCGCCCCCAGTCACTCCGACTTTGATGGGTTTGCTCGATATTGATGCGAATTGATTTGGTTAGTCAGCTGTCGGACAGCCGGATGCCCAGCGCCCCTTCCCCGGACTCATCCCCGGCCTGCAAACAGACAGCTGAATGAATAAATAAAAACGGCAAATCAAGCAAGATGCCAAATGAGGCTCGTCATAGACTCGTCCTGACAGCAAACTGAGGTTGCCCGTCCTCGTGCTCCTTCCCCAAGGTCCGAGTGCGAGTCCTCGAGATGGAATACATTTAATGGCTCTCAGAGTTGCTTCCACCTCCCATCTCTTCCCATCTCCTGGCTCGGCTCGTTGCGGCTCAGTGGAGTAATTGAAAAACCATTTCAAGGTGAGGACAGGACCCAACACTAACCGATGGCTTCATCATCCGCCCATTCAGACATTTGGCTGCTGCCTGGTAGTTCCCGGCTGCTCTCTGCTAATTTAAATTTATGAATTTTTGGAAAACATCTCAATGTGGGCCTCGGCGGCGGCGTCTTCTCCTTCGACTTCCTTCCACGCACTTTCACTTTTCTTGAGTATTTAATCAAGTGTGAATAATTGCATCATTCTGCTCAAAGGGAGTCGATATCCTTTGTGTTTGTGCGCCGCCAGATACGAGCCCCCCAGCCAGTATGTCAGCGTGTGTGTGTTGGGGACCTGTTATCGATATGTGGGCCAAGGAACCGCAGCCGAAGCCCAACCCATTTGCCCCCAGAGAGAGAGAGTGGAGGGAGGGACGGCAGTGAAATCAAATTCAAAAGCCGGCTGAGTTTTCACTTTATTTCGTATTTTGCGGCACTTGCATATTTTAGACGGCCGATATCGAAAAATGAATATTTTATCAGCACTGGCAAATATGTATTTACTGCGCTATGTGTTCGGGGTCCTGCATCCTTTGCCTAATTGAAGTGGCAACTGGCAGCTGCAACATCCACGTCTTCAGGTTCAGCTTCAACTTCAACTTCAGCTTCAACTTCAACTTCAGCATCTGCCTAATTTCGCTCATTTTCGAGGAGTCGCGTGTCAAACCGGTTGGACATTAGCTCGTGGCAGCTCCAGCTTCTGCTCTTCACTTCCACTTTTAACTTGTGCCTCGGCTTTATTCGAGGCACATCTCCAGCAGCTTGGTTCGACAGCTGCAAGTGCAACTTCTGGACTTTGGAGAGAAAAAAGAACCGCCCCAGGTGCCACGCCACTGAATGCTTCCATTGAAAATTATAGTGGATGCGAAGCAATGGAATCCGCATAGAATTTACTATAGTGATTGGAATAAAGGGAATATATTTTAAGAGCATTCTGTTCGTTTACCTTTTCAGCATTTTAAGTAGGAGCATTCGATTTATATTTCACATCAACGCCTTGAAAAGCTTTTGATAAATCTCCTTTTTGTGATTGAAGCATTAACTTTGATAGTAATATTTATCAATATAATATAATATATCAAAGGCTTCATTATATTTCCTATAGATTAAAAGGTATATACTTTCCTTCACTTTTAATTAATTAAGAATATTCAGCTGATAAGTAGATTAAACAGACCGCTGAGCTCTGATCTCTGCTTCACCTTTTTCCGTGTGGCTTCCCGACTTCGCCTTCATCTGAAGCGTGTGAACTGCCGGCGGTCGTCCCAGGGTCCATCTCCCACGTCCCATGTCCACTGCACGCTTCAGTAATCCGCTCCGCGGAGAGTCACCTTTGCACACCTTTGGCCGATGCGAGATGGCCGTCCAGTTGGCCGGTGACGTGTGGTTCCGCTCCGGCAACTTTCCTTCGCGCCGGGAAATCTGTGACGCGGCATTTGGCCGCTTGGACGCTGGGAAAACTTTAACTTTAACGACTTCACTTGGTTTAATTGCGACAGCGAAAAATTCGTTTTCCTTCGCAGCAACTTGACTGGGAACCGAAGGGCTCCCCAAGCTCCTCTGACTCCTCTCTGGAAGCCCTGGAAGATCGGGTTTCATGCGCAGACATGCTTCATTGGACGAGTTGACACCCCCTTAACCCCTGACCGCCACTGCTTTGTCATTCGATTGCGCAAACATTATTCCACGGGCGAGAAAGCATTTGCATTTGCATTCCTCATCCTCGTCGTCATCCTCGCACTCATCCTCATCCTCTCCCGGTAACTCGAGTGTTTTGCTTAACCCTTAGCATACCAGCAGCATTGTTGTATGTGCTGTGTGTTGTGTGTTGTGTGCTGTGTGCCGTGTGTGTTTGCGATTTTGGCCAAACAATGGCCAACTTCGATGGCGACAGCGACAGCGACTGCGACTGAGACGGCGAAAGCGGACTCGGATTCGGATGCAAATGGAATGCAATGGATGCATGTGCCGATGCCACACGCGCTCCCAGTTGCCGCTCAAACGGCAATTAAGCCAAACAATGAGCTGCCAAACACTCTGGCTGCGCCGGAGTGGATGAAGATCCAGGAGCCGGGACTCAGAGTGTCTCAGCTTCTAATTTGCCCGCTCATGTCAGCGGGAGTACTCCGGCTCTTGGTCTGGCCACTCCACTCATCCCTTTGCCAGGCAGAACAACAAAGGAGTGCTGAGCTGGGACTGGGAAGTCTGCAAATCCATCTGAGGACTTCAAAAGGGGTAGACTGAAAGTAAAATATACTTCGACTTTGAATACTGATAAACTAAAAATGTAGTTCTTACAGAAGTTCTTTCTAGTTTAGGATAATTTTAAATGCTTTTTCCTCTCCTGAACATTCAGTTTAAGAGCCTTTTCCCATACTAAAATTGCTTGGCTTGGGATTTCCTGCATTGTTATCAGTGAAATGCTGGCAGATACAGTTTTCCCACGTCGTTGTCTATACCGAAGGCCTTTTAATTAAGCCTTTCTTTCGGTTGGAAAACATTTTCCCCAACATAATCAAAGGGAGGGTGGGTATGATTAAAGCTAAAAATCTCCGAGTCGAACTGCATTTTAAAGCTGAAATGCGCCGACTTTGCATTTATTTCTGTCCATAACTTATGTGACCTGCTCCTGTCCCCGCCCCACCCTGGCATTCCTGCAGAGGAATAGTTTTGTTGTGCGCCTGTGTGTGCTGGCCTGTAATGAAGCAACTGTCGCACACTCGATTCTCTGGCTCCGACTTCAAAAATATCAAAGAGGGGGGAAAATGTCCAAGGGGATGGCTGGAGAAAATGTATGAATATTCGAGAATGAAAATTCGCTTGCGAGAATGCCGCACGGCGACGGGGGGAACTGGAGCATTCTTCTTGAGTGGCCAGTGGTTCCCGGAGATAGCAGTCAAGTGGAGTGGGGTGGGGACACCGCCGCAGCACGCACCACTTTCACTCCGGCCGGAAATTTGCTGCATCAGCGTATAGGAATTTTTGGTTTATGTGTCCGCACACACACACACATCGCCCATAGACAGGGCCAGGACAGACAGGATGTGCCGCAGAGTTGACCCACCTCAAGGATGGCCCACACGCCGAGCGGCCGACAGAGAGTATTAGCCATGTGAGTTTATTCCGGACTCTGGCATTTCGGGCTAACCGAAATGTGCGTCCTCTGTGCGAGGCTTTCAAATATGAAATTTATTCAAGTCACTCTGGTTTAATGTTTGGAAATGGACAGCAAATAACTTTGCAAGCGTTTACAATGGCAACTAGGGAATTGTCTCGGCCAGGTCCCTAATTCGCCCCGGCCCCATAACGATCCTGGCCACGACGATGATGATGATGATGATGCTGCCGCCGACGATGATGGCCATTTCCAGGGATGCTGGACTGGAGAATGTGTCCCCCAACTACCCCCACGCACACTTAGAACGGGAATCCTTTTTTTTGGCTGCCTCCTATTTTCACTTCAATTTCGATTCTTACCGAAATGATTTTTTAAAGATAATATTACGAAAAAGCCATCAAAGTAAAGGAAAATCCTGACAGCCGCCCCGCCTCGCCCCTCCGCTTCCAATTATCCGTTTTCCAATATCTAACCCACTTGGGTCCTCCGCCCAGGAGACATTGGCGCATAAATTGATTGGATGATGTCGCTTTTTATGTCGTTTGTACCCCCCGAAGGCCCCGGCATCCCCTCCAGCCCGGCCGAAAATGTTGTTGCCATTGGCTCCATGCGATTCCTCGTGAATTCCATAAGTTGATGCGATGCGTAGCATGTGTTATAAATAAATCAAGCATACTCCGGGCGGCGGTGGCAATCTCTTAGAGTCTGCCATTTCTCTCTGCTATTTATTTTGCTTTTTTACGCCGGCTTTGGAGTTGTCATTTAATTCAAATGGTGCTTGGAATTGGAATTGATTGGACAGCCCGCGTTCCCTGGTTACGGTCAGCTGGAGGGGAGTGTCCCCATCGTGAATGCTCGCAGAAAGTAATTTTTTTTAAACAGTAATTTTAATGAAAAAGTTGGTTACACAGAAGTTTCTACCCCGCCGATGCAGCATGGCCTTCATAAAATTAATTATTAAAGTAAATAATATGCAAACTACATTTTCTCTATAAATATGTGTCAAAAAAAGCTAAAGGCTGTTTTTTTGTATTAATCGGAAAATGTAAATAAAGCCTCAATGAACAAGATAAATTCTAGGTAAAATCATGGAATAAATTCTATAAAAAAAACACTCACGAAATCAATAAACTTAAAGCAAGCTTTCATATTTCGTGTGATAAAAATGTAAATTTAAAAACACAGGTTATGTTTCCTCATAGTAATGATGGCCTTTACTATCTATTCATATACAAAACTGCTGATTAAATGTAGTTTAAAATAATGTATAATATTTTCTAGTCTTGTCAGTTCTTTATACTTTCTGTAAGTGCCCCAAGGGGATCGGGACAGGGACAGGGACAGGATACAAGTACGCAGTAAATGCCAGCTCCACACATGTGTGTGTACATGTCGCAAACACTTGGGGGGTCGGGCTGGAAACAATGGCTCAACATTTCCCACCGGCGGCAACCGCAAGTCAAGAGGGCGAAAAAGCTGAAACCGAAATCCCGCCGGCAACATGGGTTAATTGAGGCTACTCACCTACGCAACATACATTGCGTGCGCCTCGGGCCTGGGAATCGGGGAACAATTAGTGGCCGGGAGCAACGAACGATCCCTGGTGCGGGCTGGCAACAAGTGGCACTGCCATCTAATGCTGCTGACCAACCAGCGAACCACTCGGCGATGCCGCACCACCAGGCATCAGCCCCGCACCACTCACCACTCACCATTCACTACTCACTACTCGCCGCTCGCCACTTACCACACTTCACTCGTCAACAAGTTTTTCAGTTTCGCAGTTCCGCAGTTCCACAGCTCGGCAGCTCTCACAGCATTTCAATTGCAGCGGCGTCCACAATCCGAGCAAAAGTTCGCACTTGTCGTTGCGCAAATTCCCCGCCAGCAGCAACGACTGGTACAAAAATATGTAGAACACAACCCGCAACCGAAACAGCGCCTCCCCGGCTCGCTTTTCCCCGGAAAAGTAATCAACGAATAGAGGAAAGCCCCCAATGTTGCGCTTACCCGCCACTGACAGGAGCTGCGACATGGAATTGGAATGAATTGGTCACAAATATTGGGCTATTTGGTGTATATTTCATCATTTGTCAGTGAAACATTGGCAGTGCCTTTTTTAGAGTTTTTTAATACATATATTGGTTTCGCAGTTTCTGTTAGAATTTTAT
>JAEIHY010003391.1:0-59149 GCA_018904565.1 Drosophila tsacasi
ATTGTAAGCTGCAAGGGTATCCAAACTTCGGTTTGCCGAAGTTAGCTTCCTTTCTTGTTTTATTTTGCATATTTCTGGACCACTTAAAAATTTAAATTAGCGCTGGCCGAGTGAATTGCATTAGCGCGCTTTTTAATTCGCTTCGTAAATATTTCAGCTCCATACTTATGAATTTTTCAGTATTTTAACGTGTTGGCCATGGTGATGATTATCCTGCGGCTTATCAGCGCCTGCACAGACTCCGCGCAGGACATTGTCCACCTCTCTCTCTTGATCCCCGTGCCTGTTATTGAAAAGCAATTAAAAAATCCTGGCGCCAAGCGACTGTGGAAATTATTGAATTATAATGCATGCTGGAGTGTTCAGTTCCGGGGTTCAGCTCATAAATATAAATAGGTGTGTGCATTTTGAAAGAGTTTGGTGGAAGGGACCGAAAAGTTAACTTTGTTTTAGGGGGTAACAAAAAGTAATTTGAAAATGTAGAAAACATTCTTTAACTTCATGAACGATTCTTCTCTTTTATTCCAAAAGTTAAAGCCTTCGTAGAACGTATTTTATCTGACTTTTCTCCTACTTATGTGAGAATAATCCGACAATCAG
Source organism: Drosophila tsacasi (assembly GCA_018904565.1). Lineage (NCBI taxonomy): Eukaryota > Metazoa > Arthropoda > Insecta > Diptera > Drosophilidae > Drosophila > Drosophila tsacasi. The sequence goes on from JAEIHY010003391.1 coordinate 601, forward strand.
CTTATTGTTATTAAATTCCCATCTGACCTCCCTGAGCTCGACTCGCTAATTGCGCCTATCCGATTACCAACGCCAAAAGCTATTTTCAATAACAAACTGCAAAGCGAAGAGTGCAAAAATGAAAATTTTATAATTGGTTTTTCGAAAACCAAAAAAAAAAGAGCGCGCAGAGAAAAGATAAAAACAGAGACTGCTTCGCGTTGCATACGAATATAATTAGCATAAAATAAAACAAACATCGAGACGCATCGAAAAATATTAAATTTCAGGCAATTAAAAAATGCGCAACGCTCAAAAGCGCGCTAAGGATTCTGGCCTCCGGCCAAAAGAATAAAAAGGGTTGCAAAGGATATCAAATTACCACGAGAGGAAAATACACCCAAGTTAAAAGTGGAGTCTCGCGTTTTTATGCGGCTAAGACAAACAAATAAATCGAGGATTTTTTTATTCCTGGCCCAAGAAGCTTAGAGCCATAAACGCAATCAAAGCCAATCCAAAGCAACGACTCGGCAAATAGTCGTAAAGGTCATAAAAATTGTCTTAAACGAAATGAGCCCAGCCCGCTTCTCCCGCTCATTCATTTTCCCTTAACCACCCTCCCAGAGAGCACAACGTTTTTTTGTGTAAACTGTGAACAGAACGATAAAAATTTTGCCCTCAACACCTGTGACCACAATTAAGCCGCGTTAAGCGTTTCCAAGGAAAAACTTTTCCGCAGTCAAATTGAGTTAAAACTCGCCGGACAAAACTTTTTCAGCGGCCAATTTTTTTCGACCTCCGTCGAAGTCGCTTCAACGTGCAGAAAGTTGATAATTTAATTGAAGTTGTTAACAATTTTTTTGGTATTTTTCCAGCCAGCAATTATAAAAAAGGAATTTATTTTGTATATGGAAAAGGGAGAACGGTCTCGAGGAGCCTTATTAAAATTTGTTGAAATATAATTAAAGTCATGCTGAATTTAATTGTCCAACTGACAAGGGTTTCTCAATAAAAAAAAGGGTTCCTGAAATTAAATTAAAAGGATTTCTGAAGGAGGTGGAGTCAAAAAGCAATACAACAATTTTTGCATTGAAAAATATAAGATTTGTATTTAACATTTCTCTTTGAATTTGTTTCTGTATTACAGATTATTCTTTATGGTAAAAATACAATCTTTCTTGTTTTAACTTGTTTTTTTTTTAATATTTATACAACATTTTCTAGTTCGTAAAATATGAAATCGTAACTATTTTATTATTTCTTAAAACATCCATAAATTACACATAAAATGCATCTTCCAATGATCTTTTGAAGTAATAATTTGACCCGATTTCATTGCCAATTTCCCAACTTCCATCAATCTCTACTTTCATTTTCAATTTGGCAACAATTTTCCGTAATCTAAGACCCAATCAGAAGTCAAATACTAATAATGAAGCCAGACAGCACATCCCACCTCCATTGTCGAGCATCAAATTTTGGCCAAAGGCGGCCTGCCAAATAAAAACCTAAATTACCATATCCAAAGCAAAAAAAAAAAATAGAAAACGACCCGAAGCAGGACACACATCCCCGAAATATTTGTTTGGGGAAAGCGAATCATTGCAATTATTTGCGGAATGCACTCGCAGAGGACTTTATTGAGGCGCAAAAGGAAACCGAGCGGAGCGCAAATTGAAACAAAATGAACAAATCAGGCAGCAAATTTGCATGCGACAACATTTTCCGGGTCCTTGTCCAATTTCCCAGCCGGGGGACCAGGGGATCGACTTATTGGCAATTTTTATAGTTTAGCGAGGGTTGCACAGTTTTCTTTCCTGCGTGGAGGTTGGGGTGTGCTTATTGGGGAATCTGGGAGAATGTCAGTGCAAATTTATGTTTATTGAGGCAAGAATTTCACGATGTCATAAGAGTTGCTTTTTTTGGAGTGGAGAGTATAACTTCTGAATACTCTTTAAAGGAAACTTTTGATTAAAATTAACTAAATTTAAGAAAGAAGAAGTATTGAGTATGGAGAGTATAAGAGAATATTAATTTTTCAAGATTGTTTAAGAATTAAAACAATAGAATAAATAAACTGGCAGGAATAATATACCTACATTTTGTTAACATATATGGTAATAATAATAATATTCAAAAATGATATAAATGTATCCTTTAAAAAATTTAGTATATGTTCTGCCGAAGCAAGAACACTTTAAAAATAGTTCATGTGTAATAACTATATATATAATCTATAGATTCTAATTCTAATTGTAAAGTATTAATTTTCATCAATAAGCTGAGCATTTGTATACATATTATCTCACATTAAAAGTCATACAGATCTACCAATAATATATACAAAATTTCTTTATCTTCTAAATCGATATACCCCTCATAAATCAGAGTATTCCCCGCAATTGTATGCAAATATCCCAGTCGCGGCTACCTTCTCCATATCATATCAATATCCCGGCGATGCCATGGCAACTTTATTTATGCAAATTTCCGACTCAAATAAGAAAAATATTTCACTTGTCCGCTCCGTTCTTCTTTGCCAATTTCTTATTTAATTTTTTTTCGTGTTGTGTTCGCTTTGGTTTTCCTTTCCAATTTTTTTTTTATTTTTTATTTATGGCAACTAATTTGGTGGAGTGGGCGTGGCCACTCGTACACAAATCAATTCCACTACATTGAAGCAAAAATCAATTGGAATAAGGGGCAGGGGTGGTGCTTTTCAAGTAGCATCCAGTCAGACAGACGTAGAGTCCCGGAACAGGACTCGAAATTCTCTTACCGTGCCAGGGCAGGGGTCGGGCAATTATATCTGAAGGATTCGAGAGCTACTCCACAGCGAACAAGTTTATCTGTTCCTGCCGATCCTTTTTCAAGTGCAGACTCGCTGCTGCCTGCTGCAACTCAATTAAAATGAGCTCAGGTGTAAATTTTATTGAAAATGTTTAATTGCCGGGGAGCTGGCATCGTCTGGCCGAGACGAGACCTCGAGCCCCTGGCCTCTCGCCTCATTATCTGCTCCATTATACTCACAGCGATTTTTACTTGTAATTATTTGTTTTCCTACGTCTGACTCACACACACATACTGTTGCGCAATGTCCTTTGTCCCGGGATTTATTTATAAGGGAATATATATTTATTTGCCTAAGCTGCCACTGACATTGTCCTGGCGATGACTGCCGATGTCGTTCCCTGAATTTGTCTGTATTTATGTAAGAGGAAAGGCGCAGGAGGCCATGAGGTGTAGCTTGTAACGAGGTGAGGTTCAGTTGTACTGGAAATAATACCCAATGGAGCCAAATAACTGCTTGAAATACCCTCCCTACTAACTACCCTTTAGATTTAGCTAGCAACCATGTCCTGCGGCGCTGGCTGCATATTGAAATTTACACAATTAAGTTAATTGCCAATAGTTGTGAGCCCACTTCTGCTGCCAGTCCAGGCCTCGAGTTGTTGTGGCAACATCACTTTGTTCACACTCCGAAGACCCGAGACCCATTTAATTTGAACAATTAATATGCCCGAATGTCAAACATTATCTAATGCCAAGCACCCGAGTCACGTGACCGCACGAATGCAAAACAGATTTGCGTGATGAATTTATGACTGACATTGATGGGCCCCGCCCGAATCCGGCAGATACTTCAGAGCAGAACCACATACTGTTGCTCTTTTTTCACGCCCGCTCCTTTTGCAGGATGTTCAGTTTTTTAACCCTTTTCCTTCAGCTCGATCTGCTGCTCATCGTAAAGGGATTACGACCATGGGTCGTGTGTCTGATGTTGATTAAACTGCTGCCATCTTCTCGCTCTTTTATAATTTATGCAAGTTGCGGGAAATTCGATGCGCCCGCATGGTTTGAAATGGGTTTAAAGTCAGCAGAAATAACACAAGGTAAAATATATATTTTCAAGTATATGTATTGCTAAGGTTTTAGCAGATTCTTAAGCCCAATACTTTTATGAAACGCTCTAACCCTGATAAATAAACTCCCATAGAATTTCTTAGAAGAAAACTCGAAACACATTTTCCCAGAGTATCATTCTTACGCCTCCCATTGTTACTTTCGCTTTGAGTCCTTCTGTCACACTTGAATCAAAACAAAAATCAACATGCCACAATTAATAACAAATTAACATGATGGGACGCATGACCGGAAGTGAAACCAAAACCGCTCTGGCCAAACATTCAATATAATGAAATGTATTTGTATAAAAATTAAGCTACAAATGCCTTTCGGTTCGAGTCCCAATTTGGGTTCCAGACCCCTGCCCATTGTGTTTCTGTGTGAGAGAACAGTTTGGCCCTCAAATATTTACACTAATCATTGTAAAACATATTCCTCAAGTGCCCCGTAAACCGAAACGGAAGGAAGGAAGGCAGGCCGAAAACAATGGCCAGGATCCCGGGATCTCCTCAGGTCCAGTTTCGGAGTTTCGTTTTCAGGAGAACAAGGGAAACCAGGCACGGGTCACGTGCATCATTGCACGTGTCCCTTTTAATGACCAGCGAATTGTGAAAGGAAAATACACACGCTCTTGGACAGAGAACCTAAATAAAAGGAAAATTCAGAAAGTGAATATTTTATAAACAAGTATAGCGGCTACTGAGATACCTTGTAAAAGATGACACAAATAACCAAATTTAAATTTATATTATTTGTTATATAACTTATATAGTATAATTTTTAGCAACTTGAATTCTCTTTAATTTAAAATATACACCTAAAATAAGACGAATATGTTATATAACTCTTTGAAATTATTTAAAAATCCTTATTACATAGAAATTAAATCAAAAGTCCACTGCCTAACCTATATTTTGTTTATAACTATGTACGAAAAAACCCCATTTCGTAAATTCAATATACCGTTTCCATTAATGGGTACCCAAAGTAACGCGGTTCCTTTTGTTCAGCCTTACAGACACGCATATATATACATACATATCTCTGCTATATTGAAATCCAATTCAATGAAATTGTTGCCACGCTCGAGTTCCATTAGACAAAAACCAATCACAACAGCGTGAAAAGGTGGGAAAGCTCCGGCCACTCGATTGCTGGTCAGTTGAAAATATTTCGACAATTTGCATGAACCGCCCCCGCGTGCCTTACACAAAGGAGTATGTCAGGCATCAATTGAACTCCTTTCTCCGCTGTGAATGGACGAATTGCCCGGACATGGCCCCCGTGTCCAGGCCGAAGGACCCTTTTTAATTGAGGAACTCGGCTGCGGCGTGTGGCCAGCAACCAGAAACAAACAACAACAAACGGATGACAGCCAACGCCTGACAATTGTCCTTTGGACAGCGTTGCAAGGACAGCAAATATTGGAGATTGTGGGGTACCAAAAAGCGGCAAGGAGGAGGATGCGAGGCCTCAAATGGGAATTGAATTCAAAGTGGGAGGAGAGGTGACGGAAAATTTGGTGGGAAAAAGGACTGACATAAGAGCTTAAAAAATAGGGACTTTAATATAATTTATGTAGGTTGAAATTAATTACTATTAACCTTTATAAGAAGGTTTTTAATATGTCAAAAATGCATAATCATTAGCTACTTATAAGAGCTTCACCTCTAGCCACCTGTCAAGCCCAATCCACTCCATCACATTCACCTACGCAGCTCAGACACCTTAAGCTAAGACGCAATATATCAAGGATGAAAAGGTCTGGAAGCCTAGGCAACACTTTGCCCACTTGGTCGCTCCATAAACAATTCATTTATTATCCTTGCAGGCTGCTGATCTGATCTAATGCTGCATGCTTGATTTACTGGCAGCGGCTGCAAATCATCGCCCGAAAAGGGATAAAGACAATGGTCATATGGGGAAAATATGAATATCCCGAGTACTCGAATACTCGCACTCACACCCCCAAATGGGATGCCGAGGGGTGACAAGTTCATGTAGGCATGTGCGATAAATTATCCTGAGCCTGTGACTTTTTTCCACACCTCCGGAGGGCAGACGAGAAGGTGTCTGTAATTGGTAGTCAAATATGTTTGATATATTGGATGGATTTGCTGGCAGACAATTTTATGATCGCCGAATTTATTTGATGCACACACGCCCCCGAACTGAAGCCCCCATAAATTCCAATTGTTCTGCCTCGTGGAAATCCTTCAAACCAAAATTTATTCCTGCTGTTAAAAAACGGTTTCGAACTCGGAAAATTAAACGAGTCAAGCCAAATTTTTTAAGAACTAATAAATTTAAGCCTATAAAAATTAGGCAAGGAAACAACCCTCAAGTTGCAAAATGTATGAAAATGATTTTGACAGGAATTCTCAAATAAAATTGGCGATAAAAAATTATTTTTAATGCTCGATTTTTACTTTGAACAGATGTTGAGGAGATTGTGGAAAAGTGAAAAAAGTAAAGCAAATGTATGATACTCTATTTTCGAATATAAAGTATTTTAAGGTAATACAAAAAGTACTCTCTCTGAAAATTGTTTTAAACGCTTAGAATTTTTTCAAATTTAACAGAAAAAGTATTTATTAAGAATATTTTTAAACAAGCCCACAGTTTCTTTTTTCAGAGTATTCCATAAAATTTAAAAAAGCGTTTAAAGAGCTCTAGCCTCCTTAAAAAACACCTCACATATCCCCTTAAATCCATTTGGGGGTTGCATATAAAGTCAAACATTTTGTGTTATATCATTTAAATTAAAAGCTGAGCTGACAATAAAAAGTACACAATAAACATTAACTCTCTTTAGGGATCAACAATTCAAAAATTTCCTTTGTATACACATATATATTTGGTCTGGTCGGGCCGTAAAACATTTAATAACAACCGAATCGCCTTTTTGATATGCCCAGCAGACATTACAACCCCCAGAATTGGGAGTTTAAAATAAAAAAAGAAGAAGTACTCCGCAATAGAATGCATTTAATCATTTAAAAGAAACAAGTAGCAAGTGGGGAAGAAAGTTTAAAGCACCAAGGTGCCACTTTGTCGCCTTTTATGCTGACCGCACAAGGATGCCTGCCGAATGTTTCTTTTGTATTGTATTTCCCTCGAAGGAAGCGGACTTGAGTTTGTTGTCCCTTTTTTATGGCCAAACTGGACACACATAAATTTTCCCACTCACACATGTTTTGGGTCCACTTTCCCACCGGGGGGAAGGGGAAATCAAAAACGAATTATTCCTTACTTTTCGTAGGGGTGAAATATTTGGGAGTGTTTCCACTGCCGCCTTTTGTGCATAATTCCCATTTAGTGTTTAAGCCAAACACCTCAAAGGACCCGCAAAAGGGTCCAAGGACTGACGAAGATGAATACTTCATTTGATTTGCATACGGCCCCAGTCAGGACAAAAGGTCCTTCCACTTGCTGACAGCAAATGGCTGACCTAACGAACCATAAATTAAACACGCTTTTGATGTCTTGGCCGGGCCACAATGTTTATTTACTTTAGCTTCCCGGACAATGTAAAGTTTATCCTTAAAATTCGATTATAAGGAGACTAACACAAAATAAATACAACTTTCGGCCGGTTTTAGTTCTATATGATTGAACTCTGGAATTAATTGCGCTGCCCAAGGGTCGGGGTCCTGGGTCTGCAGCTGGGGGAAAGTGCTAAACAATTTGCATAAATTACGGTGGTCCAAGGGACATATCAACCCGGCAATAAATTCAAGTCGGACTGACGCCCGGCTTAAGTCATCAAAATGGCAAAGAAAAATAGCCGGAAAAAAGTTTCAGGAAAAAAAACAAATAAATAGAATTCAAGTGACCAAATGTGGTCGGAAAATTTGTGAAATTTTGCTTAGCTAAAAATTACTATGAATATAGAAAGGGAAACGTATAAATATAAATACCCTTCAACCGAAACTGTACCCAAAAGCTGAGCCATAATTACTCATCCCCAAAAGAAGGTTTGCAAAAGAAATATTTGGATCTGCCAAATGAATTATGCGGCAAATGCCTCGTTATTAATTAGACTCATTTGCCATTCGAGCTCAGACCGAGATTGTTACCATGAAGACACCTTAATTAAATGTCTGTCTGCGGCGGATGAGTTCCAGATTCAACCGCAGAGTCAAAGTTTTTCGGCCATCCCCCGGGGTGGATGTTTTGTTTTTTGCCAAAATTATTTTGCATATGAGAGTTTTTGGCTCTTCCCCGGATGATGATTGGGTTCCTTGTCCCCGGAGATTTGTCATTTTCATTACCATAAATCAATTTGTTAATTAGTCCACCACTTTTGGTTGCCTTTGGTAGACAATGGAGTCGATTAGCCATCAGTTTCCATAGAGAGTGGTAGTTATAGAGGTCTATGGTTTGTGTAAATATTTGGGAAATAAGCTAATAAATAAGTTAACAACTAAAATAATTAAGTTCTTACAAAAGGAGAATGATAAAAGGATAAATATTAGTTATACAATATTTTTTTATTGTCTTAGCTTGCTAATATTTAAGTTTATAGAAGATTATTAAAAGCAATTTGTCATTCCTTACATTTTAAACCAATTCAAGTAACTATTAGTTACTAAACCCTTTTGAATACTTCAATTAACTTTATCTGTAAAACACAGCACATAATTCATTCTAAAATAATTTAGCTTAGAATATATAAATACTCCAGTGAACAATTGCCAGAATCTCATAGGAATTCCTACCTCCCATAAAGACAAAGCAAATAAACAAATAAGGCTGCCCGGGCAATCAAACAATCGAATCTTTAATCCCATTTAGTTTGCTCATCGAACTAAAATTACTTCAATTTATTTTGATGGTCAATATAAAGGAAAAATGCGTGAATAGCAGCAAAATATATATAAATATTTTATTTGCCATCCGCTTTAAATTGCCGGCAAACTTTAAGCTGGCACTTTAGCCACTTTATGGCTGGGAGAGAAGGACGAGACAGGAAGCGAAGATGTGGCAGCCATTTAATGTCAACCATCAAGCATAAAGCCCTTGTATCCCTATCCTTCCACCTTCTGGAAAAATAACAGTTTACACAAGAAAACAAAACAGAAGCCCGCCCATAAATGCAGAAATGGGAGAACCACATGTGAAGTGCCCTGGCTTTGACTTTGACTCGGGCTTGGCTTGAGCTGCATCCTCCAGAGTGCGGCGGAGTGAAATGCATTTCAGCAACAATTGTTGCCAGCTGTAAATAAACACGACTTGCACTCGTTCCACAAAATAAACAAAAGGAAGGCAAACACTGCCATGATAATAAGGTATATAATTTAATATCAATCTGACAGCCAGAAGGCAACAAAGTGCATAGACGACGAAATCGACTCTTGTATTTTCTTGTATTATTTTTTGTAAAGATAGAGTGAGGTAAATACCCTATAATAGCTTTTGGAGATGTACTGATATCGGTTGGCAATAAGCGGAAAGTTAAGGGGGAGCAGTGAGGAAATTAATCGGGAAATGGTTAGGGTTTGTAGAATAAGAACTTTTAAGAATGTCTTACGGATTCAAGGGTTTAAACAAAGTTCTTGCCACATTATTTATTTTTTTCTAAATTTTTAATTTTAATTTGATTTGGTATTATGTTTACATGTATTATGTATAAATATTAAATGTATATTTTTCACAACCCTAAAGATCAAAAACCTTAATCTATACAAGTTTTCTTGTATAAAAATACTTAAAACTAGGTGCTCAAGCCACTTGACTCTTCTTAACTCTTTAACTCTATATTATAATAGGGTATCCCTTCGTCCTTGTTTTCCTGCAACACCCTCTCCAGGTGCCACTCCCTTGGCATTTTTTTCCTGCCGTCTTGTTGGTTGTTCCTGTACAACTTCACTTTTATACGTAGTGTGCATTGTCTGTCTGTCTAGAGGTACTCAAAAGCTACTCTTTCGATGCGATGCGTTTCTTCTGCCTTTGGCTCCCAGTTTTTTGCTTGCTTTTCCATTTTTTTCCTCCTTTCCGTGCCCTTTTTTTGTTTGCAAACGAAAAATAAATGCAGTTTGTGTGTGCGCCTGCACTTGTTGTTTGTGTTGAGCCAAGCAGAACATTTCCATTTGAATGTTCTTTTAAGCGAAAACAATTCTTTTCTTTGTTTTGCTTTCGAGAATCCCCGCGATGTGAATTTTCCAGTTTATGTGTGTGTGTGTGTAAATGATAGCCTCAGACCCCCGGAGTCCTTTCGAGTGTTTAGCAAATTAGATCATGGATTTTTCCTCTGATTTCTGGGAGGGTTATCAGCGCATGGATGTCATTATCGGGTCCCGCCCACTCACCTGGACGCCCTCGAGGGTAATCTCCTTTTGTTGTGCATTCTTTCGAATATTTTCCTTTAAAGTCCCTGGGATGGATTTTATTTTACATTTTTTTATGCTGCAACTATAAAAAAGTTTTTACATTTTTTACGGCACTTATTTCAGCTTTCTCTCTTCTCACCCATTTTATTCTGCGGGTAACAAAAGAAGTTTTCTGACGGCGAGTGCATTATATTTTGGACTTACGGCGAGGAGTTGATTATGTTGATTTGTGGAATTGATTTGGCAGCGGCGGAAGGGGGGAATACTGTAGTAGGGATAGAGTGAAGGACCCTGTCAGACACTCCTTTTAACCATAAAATATTCGTGGCATGTGGCTGGCGAAATGCTAACCGATTGTTCTGGCTGTCATGCAGGGTTTTTTAGTCGGGAAATTGGTTGGTTAAGAATTGGTGATAAGGGGCTAAGAATTTTCATCAGGCAAATGGGGGAGGAGAAGCTTAAAGGGATAAGGTGGAAAAATTATAGCTTTGGCACTTTATACAAGAGATTTCTTGTATAATTATGTTTAAATATATACCTCATTCCACCTTTTTAAGAAGAATCTTAAAATCGAAGCAAGTATTTTAAATTTACTTTCACAAGAAGGAAGGAAAATATTCTCTTTTTTAAAGTATGATAAGGACTTGTGCACAAAAGGCATATTTTGGTGAGCGCAAACAAGAAAAAACCCAAGGAAAGTTGGTCAAGGACATGTCTAAGCTAAACCCAAATACAGCAAGGAAACGCAAAATTCGAATACTAAACTCAAGCAAAAGCAAAATTGAACATTTTATTCGAAAACTACCCCTCAGAATTCGATTCCGAAATTCCTATCAAAATAAGATTCTATAAAGAAAAAAATTTTCGGATTAAGAATTTAAATTCCTTAAACAACAAATAAATTTTAAAATGTAACTTTGACATTAAAATGTACCAAAATATATATTAAATACCAACAAACAAAGTTCGAAATTTCAAGTATTTCCCCTTTTCCGAAAACTTCCCTTCCGTAATTCGAAATTGGGTAAATCTGGCTGTGAACAAAATGAAATGCTGCTCTTATTCGAAACACCCCTTAAAATTCGAATTAAAAACGTAAAGGGAAAACGTATTGCGTATACGTAACATGCCACAAGTGTGACTCTCTCACTTTGACACTCTCCATCTCTTCCTCTCTCTCTCTGTCTCTCTTTTGATTTCCTTTGAGGAAACGTTTACTGCACGTGATGAAAGTAGCTCGACATAACGGCACAGTTATCAACATGGAGAGAGATAGAGAGAGAGCGAGCGGCGAAATGGGGGTGAGAAAACGAGGGAAAGGGATAGGAAGAGAGAAAAAGAGAGAGCAAGTGGGCGACAGAGAAGGGTGGCTAATTCCCGCGCCGTTTCCCGGGTATAAATACGAGTGTCCTGCTGCCGGAGCTCCTCAGTCGAACAGCAACTCGCCCAGAGCTAAGATCTCCAAGAGGAAATTAGGAAATCAGAAAAACAATTTCCCAAGTGACATTTTTACGTAATTTTCCGACACCATGGCAATTCCGTTCTACGAAGACGAGCACGTCTCCAAGTCCGAGCCCAGCGGCGACCAGGTGGATAGTCCCATGGCCTTCTCCATTGATCCCGGTCACGACCAGGTTGACTTCGAAGGACCTCCTACACCGGCGGCACAGGAAGTACCAGGAGCGAGTGCAACAAGTGAACCAGCGACTGCTCCCAGTGCCGAGGAGCAACTGCTGGCCTGGAAAATCCTGGCCATCGCCATGTGCAAGGTCCTCAAGCAGTTCTACCAGCAGCACAAGGCGGCGGGAAAATCCAGCAAGTTGAAGGCCACCATTCAGGTTCAGCCGCAGGCGCAGTAAATTGCAGAAAAAAAAAGAAAAACACCAACTAAGGCTCCTAAAAGCGCAACTTGTGATTACTTTACGTTGGTGAGAACTAGCGCAGCCCCCCGAAAAATCCCCCGAGAGAGAGAGAGAGAGAGACAGTGACAGAGAAATGTGAATCAATTTCCCAAGGAAAAACCCAGAAAAAATTAATCATTTTTTTAACCATGTATTTTTCTTTGTCGGAAATTATTCCCGGAAATAATTTCTAACTTGCCGTCGCACTGCAACACTAAACTTTGGATAAGCGCAAATGTGATAAATAATTTTGCTAAAAATTTATTCAGTCCAAATATTTGTTTAGTAAGCCCAACTTAATTTAATTTAACTGATTAATTAAGCTAAGTTCTCTTAGAAGGTCGGCCCAGTGCAAGGGAATATGAAGCGAAGGTCCCACAAAAAATTCCGGAAAAGATATAGAGTCTAAATTTTGTAAGCAGCAGCTAGTTTTCAAGCAGAAACCAACTTAGTCAATAAGCCAAACTTTTCTATATACTATATCTATATATCTAGTTACGGTGACTTTTTTACAAGCAACTCTCTTGGTGTCTATTTATGGATAAAAATCGTAATGTTTCAACTTCCTAGGTAGAATGCTTCTTCAACTTAGCGAATAGTTATGGAAATATATTTTAAAAAACAACTAAACATATATATTTTTATATTTACTTTGCCGTCGATATATAAGCTGTGCGTGTGTGTGTCAATTTAGTTACTAGATCCGTAATATAAGCAATATATATGTGGCTAGGACTACACATGGGTAAAACCGGAGTAGGGACGTATTTTAACGTCACGAGCATAAACATAGTACAAGTTCAAAAGTAGAAATATTTACATCCATAAATAACCCAAGAAACACAAAACTAATTATTGTTTAAGTAACTTAAATGTAAACTAAGCTAAGTATACCAAATCGTATGCGTATAATATTGAATAAAATATGATTAAATGAATACGAGTGTATTTTTAAATTTATTTGTGGGGGTAAATGTATAAATACTTTCTGTTTAGGTTGAGAAAAATATTGAACATTATTTATTGGATAATAGATGAAATGCTATTTATTTTTGGTTTTTATTTTAGATTAATATTATTTATTATCCTAATTTTTTAAATTGAGAAAAAAAACAGAACAGACATTGTCAGAAAAATTTGTATAAGATTCCGTTCATTAAAATCTTAGATTTTTAATTCTGTAAATTATAAAATATTGCCACCTCAAAAGCATCCCCTCAATCAATCCTTTAACAATGGTTACCAGCCTCAAAGATCAAAGCCTTCGTGTAACAATGGACAGCCAATAATTCCTCATATTTCCCAAACCCAATTTTCCAGCTTCATACAATCAGCCCGGAAAAATGTCGCGTGGCGGCACCCATCAAAATCCTAAATCTGCCTGTGGGCTGATTTAAAAAAAGAAGGTAAAAGACGACCAAGATCTTTCAATTTTCGATTTTTTAATACGCTTTATATAAGGCAAATAGAATGCAGATGCTAAGCTGCTTTTTTAATTTTCTAAAATACAAATAGAAATCTTGGTCTAGCCGCCGTCCACCGAAGCCATCAATCAGCCAATGGACATATCCATAATAATCTCAATCAGGACAAGAACTGGCAAAAAACAAATACCATTTGCCAAATAAACTGTACCCCAGCGCCTGAAGATGATTTTAAAATTTTTTTGCGATATTTTTCTTCCAGGCAGATAAGCAGAAGCCAAAGGATTTCGCAGGATATATTTTTTTGTACATAGAAATGCGCATTATAAGGACGGTTAACTGTCTGAATTCAATCAAATGTCCCCCCGGGAATTTGCACTTTTGTTTGCTTAAGCGTCCCACACATGATATCGTGTATCCTTCATCCTTCAGCAACCCTTTTTCCGGGAGAAAGCAGTGAAAGCGGTGAAAGCCTCAAGTGCATGTGTGTTTGCGTCCAGCTGGGACTTTACAAAGGGGGGTGGAGTTAGGATGGTAAAGTGACCCGTAAACAAACAGTTTTCGGATTTTTTCTGCAGCACGAGCAACAGATTTAAGGGGCTATTTTATAGGGTGTGGTGAAGTATATTGAAATTTGTAGGAAGAAAAATATATAAAGCAAAGAAATTATAGTTATTAAATATTATAATATTAATATATTGTGTATGTTTCATTCTAGATTAAGTAAACTATCTTTTTCTTTTTCAATAAATATTTTTTATCTTAAAAAGAAGTACTTTTTATCTGTAAATATGTATGAATAAGCCCTTTAAGTTACAGAATAAATTCTCTTAGTTTCTTACATTCTTCACCCACTAATAATATTCTCCAGCATACTCTTTTTTTTTATTTTAATATAAAAAATCTCCTTAAGCAAACATTCGTATGATCAAGCATGTACTTAGTTACTTGACTATTTGAGTATCTTTCGATGCATTTTTTAACTTAATTGAAAGTACACAAACTTACTAAGCAAATCAATTGCTTTTTGCCTACTTTTTCGCTGGTGTCCCTCGGGGGTTTTATGTTTGCAAAACTCAAAGGAAACTTGAAAAATCCGAAAAACAAGATTATTAAAAATATATTAGAGTTGGCTTTGCCCTAATGGAAGTGGATACCGGTGGTTCAGGTTTATTTATCCGAGAGTTCTGCCGGAACGTGCTTAAGTGCGGATTCATTTCAATTTGGCTGCTCGGCTGGTTGGATTTGTGGTCATCATTAGTGTGCTTTATTAAGTGGAAATAGAAGTAGCAACTCCAGAGGAGAAGCGCTTTAAGCGCACAATCTTTAATCCCCACACTCAAGGTCGTCCTTTGAGCGAAAGAAAAAGCACTGCATATGTTGCATCTTTGAGCACGTTCCTCCTGTGGAATGCATATGCTGAACGGGAAAAACACGAAAAGTAACAACTAGGGGGACCTGGAATCGGGGCAGATATTTGTTTACATATTTTCTTTTTTTTGCAAAAGGGTTGGCTGAGCAAATCTGGGTCAAGGTGAAGAAGCAGGCAAAAGTGCACTGGCAAAGTGCATTCAAGTTGAAAGTGAAACTGCAGCTGGTTTTACTGACAGCCAGCTTGCACTTCACACAAGGGCAATTCGGAATATATGTCAATTGTTTATTAGGAAGAAGGGGAAAAAACCTGAAAATATTTGCTGAAAATTAAGTTTTAATTGGAAAATGTTTAGAACTTACAGAGAAATGTAAACTGGGTATGGCAAAGGGTGTGTAAACCTCTTTGAAAAATCTATCTATAAAATGAATTCACAGACAATCTCCTCATGTCTGTATTTCATAAAAAGATTTCCCTTCCTTGGGATATATATTTATCCCCCATTTTTGGATGTTTGTCTGCTTTCCATTTCCCCCATTTTCCCCGTTAACAATCACACTTAATGGCAAGTTCAAACCACCGCAGGCTGTATCCCTGTTCCCCTTCAAGTCTCAAGGACTGACATTGGTTGCACTTCATCATTACAATTAATACAGAAAATGCAGCAGATCAAAGTGCGAATGTGAGGCGGAGGAAAATGGGAAATCGCGGACAAAAGGCGCGATAGACAAAAGGCGGCGACAGTCAAAAGGCAGAAACAACAACCACAAGTTGCCAGAGCCATGTCAAAGGTAATGACAGAAGCCAAACAATTGAAAAGTTGTAACAAACAGGGCAGACAGAGGGGAAAACCGGGAAAAAGCGGCCAAAAGAGTCACAGAAACAATGAGTATTCGTTAGCCTTGGCAACAGAAGCAAAAAAAAATGTATATGTAATGCATAAAAAATCGCAAAAATATGGCAAACAATTGTCAAAGCACACAAAAAGAACAGGAAAATAAAATAAACTTGGCAAGCAATTTTCAAGCAATATATTTTCCGCTGTTGAGCAAAACTTTTCACGCGCGTTTTGATGTTGCTTTTCCTTTGGTCAAAGTGCAAAAATAACAAGGAAAAATCGCGCAGAAATATTTAATGAGACCAGAGTGCTGGAAAAAAGCAAGGAAAAATCAAACCAAAGCCAACAAAAAAATCTAATTTAATAATCAAATAAAAAAGCTGGTCAAGGGAGCGGTCCTTGGGGAAAAGTCAGGCAAATTGGAAAGCGGGAAAACGAAGCTATGCAAATGCCGCAGATAATAAGGAAAAAATGCGATTCACATAACTTGAGCGATTTGACAAATTTACGAGTGAGTTTAGCGGACTAATCATTAGAGATATCTCTTTTCCCCCTCTTTAAAAGTAACAACCCCGCGGGCCAAGTTTTCATGGGGAGGAAAAGCGGCGGAAAGCCGTAGCTTTCCACTGCGTTGACAACGCTTCTGAATTTTTTCTTTGCCTGCAGCTCAGTTATATGTTTGCCCTTTTGGGAAATGCTCTAGAGAGGAAAAGGTAAGTGATGTTGAAGGAGAAAAATTATGAAATTTATATTGCTTAATTCTAGATTTTATATTTAATCAAAGAAAGAAGTTACACTAATTTTATTTGTTATATTTCTTGTTTAATAGTTAAAATTACAATAAATGTAAGAGGAACTGAACAGCTCTACATTTGCATTGTAAGAGTATTTAAGAATCGCCATCAAGCACACATATTTTTCTTTTTTATTGTTATGATTTTGGTAAAATTTTTATTTTGCATCGCCCAAAGATGCGAGGAAAAAAATAACGAAAATCTCTTGCACATAATTTTAATGTTTATCGTCTTTTATTGTCAAACAAATTATTTTTGATATTCCTGCTGCAGGCGATGGTCCTGTCCCTTCCCCCACAGGTGATTCTGTGTGGGAAATGATTCAGCTGCCGGGGGTTACCAAGGAGATCCAGCACGCACATATCTTGTAATTTGATTAGCATGTGGCAGCAAAGGAAGCAAAAAAAGAAGAAACCCATAGGAGGGGTTGGTAAAATAATAATCATAAAGAAAATCCAGAAACGACATGCTGATCTCTATCGGGCGAAAGTCAAAACAATTTAATGCATGAATAAAAAATAATATTTCTTGCGAGGACATCCTGCTGCGGAGTTTTATTGGATTTCCAAACCAAAAACGCGGAGCTCATATGTGCAACCCCAAGATCCCCCAAAAAGTCCCCATCCAAAGTGTTCTTATCTCTCCGAGGATTTCTGTTCCGCCTTTCATGTCTCGATATATACACATTTGATTATTTATACAGCATTAAAAAAAGTTCACTCATTTTGCATATGAATTAAAACGCAATAAATTAGCAAGGAGCGTTTTTGCCAATTGAACTGTTTGTCCTTTCTAGGGGAAGCGGCAGGATGGCGCACAGGAAGCCTTTGTTTGACTTGCTAATGCTTCAAAGTCTCGCCGGTTGTCGTGGATTAATTCAAAGCCGAATGGAAAATGGAAAATGGAAAAACTGGGGAGCAGAGTCAAAAGCAGCAGAAGCTCTTAATAAGCTGATTTGTTATTTATGATGTTTTCCTAATGATTTTCTAATGTGTGTGTGGGTGGGAGAGAGCAGTCAAAAGTAAGTGTCTTTAGGAGTGTATTTAAGTAGGTTCAGATTTAATCGGCAGGAGTTATATGGAAATAGTTCCTGTAAGTCTTACTCCCTCACAAAAATACGACTTAAAGCTTTACTCATTTTAAATAATAATTTATTGAATCAACCGAAGCCCACGTAAATTAGTTAGTGTCGCGTGCGATAATCTGATGGCTCCGACCCAAATCCGACTTAATACGCTTCGCTTAATTGTTTGCGGCATTAAAGCAAAAACCTCGGCAAATCCAATAAACAGTTCCCAGTCCCAAGGATCAGGAGCAGCCAGGACACTGGACAGGCCATCAATATTGCATCACAACATGACATCACATTGCACATTGCAGTCAGACCAAAATCGCGGCGACAGGAAATATCCTCGCCGAGTGTGTGAGGGAAATGTGCATTTGCAAGTGCTCGAGGGGTTGGGGCAATGATGCTGCCGATGATTCGGTGGCAAACATTAATCAGCGAATTATCAATGCAAATAATTTTCAACACGCCTGAATGCGATATCAATCAACGGACATCGCTTCCGCTGCAATAACCAGCGACGACGACACCAACAACATTAACGAAGCAGCAGCGGCATATATAGGAGCACATGTACAACTGTATGTACATCCCAGTCTGGGGCACTTAACACACAATTAAGTGCAAATAATTGCAAGCGCTGCATATAAATGATTTGTTTAAGCTAACATGACAGACACACACTGCGGAACGGGCCGGGAAATGGGATAAATCACACAGTGTCTTCATTTTGGGAACTGTGGAGCAACATCATGATATCGACAGGAAATGAGGCTTAACGTTAATTGGAGTAACCTTAAAATATTAATATTCTTAGAAATATTAACAAGAAATAAATCAGAATAAATAAATGGAACATCATAAGATCGAGTGAGGTTGAGACATAAAGTTATTCCAAACCGTCTTAAAAATATTTATTTCATTAAAACTATACTATGCATAAAATTTACTCATAATAAAATAGAATTCCTTAATTTAATATTTTATTTTGATAAAATATATCAGAATTTTATGTTTAGCCAACTCAAAAAAACGATCAATAAAATGTACAAAACAAAATGGAAAAACAAACAATTTCTAAACTTTGTTATAACCTGTAAAGCCTATGTAGCTCCCATAAATTCTATATTCTTTCAAAAATATGTTTCTCATTTAACAATTTATATATATTTTAATTTAAATTTATATTTCAATTTTAAATATATTTTCTGTAACCACTGTCCCGTCGAAAAATCTCCTCCAACAGCTCGATAAGCGGATAATGAATTTGAATTTTGCCGCGGCTGGTGCATCGTCCGCCCAAGTAAGCCCCTGGCAGTGGGTCTTAGGAGAGTTGAGGTTGGAAATCTTGCAAGGATGTGTGGGCTGGCGTCTCTCACCGCTTGACCCCTGATCGCCAGTCCTTGCCACCTCCACTCTAAACCCACTCTAAACACAGACTATTGGCGCGCTTAATTAGTATAATCCGCGTTGGAATTATTCAAGTGTGCACTGTGAAATGCCATATAAAGGGGCGGGGCAGGAAAATTGGGGGCGTGTGAGTGCTAGTTACGCCTCATGGCAACGCACATGTGTGTGTGAGTGTGTGTATCTTATACTGATTATGATAAGATTGCCAAAGCTGCATAAATTTAATGACAGCAATTAAGCGAAGCGCCAAAGTTTTCGCAAGAAGTCTTATCAGAGGAGCAGCAGCATGAGCAGGGAAATTCCAGTGAAAAGTGCATGGCATAATTGAATACTATTAAGCCAAGTTAATGTGCATTTCATTGGGCCAAGGGACTCACACTTAACCCTTAAAAAGCAGGTTTGCCATATGGGATGTTCTACAACTTATAACTTGAATTGAAATACATATATAGTGTTTAATAGTAAAATACCTCTAACTTAATCAATTTTTATTTAACGATGAAAATTTAAGTTTGAACAATTACTTGTATTTATTTTAATAATTATATCCCATTTCTGACATTTTAAAATATGATATAATTAATTTCGATTTTAGTTCTTGCAAATACTATTTACCAAACAGACAACATTATACTCACAAGAAACTATATAAAATAGTTTAATTTAACCAGAGAGTAATAAAGTTCCCAATCCAACGTATTTTAATTCAATATTTTAACATTAATTCCGGCTGTATAGGGTTAAAAAGGCCAAAAGCAGGGGAATTTGCATATGGACGAAGAACATGCATGTAAGTGTCATTAAATATGCAAATTGCAAAATAAATACACGAGCCAAACGATATGAAAAACAATTTGGTCCCAATGAGATTTATGGGGGTCCAGTTGGCGAGGAATAAAAGAAAAATGTGTAAAGTGCACTTAAGCAGTCGAAAGGATTGCTTCCTGCACTCGCTGCCCCGCCTCCCACTTTCCCGGGATCTCCATACCTTTCCTTTCCTTCTGCGGTCATTTTGTGTGAATCACTGGCGACGCTCAGACTCCACACTTTTCCCAGGAAGCCGTAATGGAGTTTTCATTCAAATTATTTTCGGTCCAAGCTCGCAGCTCTGAGAAAATGCAGCTGAAGCCAAGGAGGCAGTAAATTGCCTGAATTGATGTGTTCTCTTTCCTGTTTTGGTCCTTCTCGTGGCCAACTCTCTTATATTTTTCTTTTATTCTTGTTTTTGGTTCAGAAGAGCCGCACATATTGTCTTGTTATAAATCAGCGGCGGAGGTGGAGCGGCTGCCAAAATACATATTTTAAAACTATCAAGAGAAAGAAATAAAGGAAACTTTTAAAAATGTTTTTAGGACACTAAAACTATGCATTTCTTTTAAATATTAACACTTGAAGAACTTAAGTATTTTATCTTAATAAATATGATTATTTTCCACTCTTAGAATGCCCCTATTCAGAGCCAGAACCTCAACCCTACCTAATCGACATTTTCCTCGCCAACTTTTGGCAAACACATGGCACACATTTCATGTTCATGTTCAGGGAAACCCACATAATATATGCATGCACTCCACCCAATTCGCATCCTTTTTACCGCCACAAGTCCCGGACAATGCAAAATTTTACACATAAAAATTCTTTTCGCACTTTTTGCATCATTAATTGCGATATTTATGACTCGATCCCAAAACCAGACAGGGGTAAGAGGATCTGGGCGACATTTTCTATGTAAATTTGTTGGCCTTTTATTGAGCTGTATGTACGTGCTGGAGGTGTCAAACTCCACTAAAGGGAACTGAGTAAATGTGCACTGGAAAATATTAAAATATATTTAAATATAGAAAAATTATAACCCCATATTTATTTTTTAATTTCAAGAAAACAACATATTAAAAATCACTACATTTAAAGGTAAACCAACAAGTTTATACTACTGAAAAGCACTGGTAATATTATAAATTTACTCCCGTTTCTTATTCTAATTAATTAATTATGTTAAGATATCCTTTTCTACGGGTAATACAATTTTTCAAATATTTCTTCCAGTGCACATATGTCGTTGTCGCCGTGCGGAGGCGAAAGGAAAAACTCGGCTCGTGCGCTTTTGTTTGTTGTTTCAATTTCGTATAAACATGTAAATAATTTCCAGCTGATTGCGCAAATTCGTTGCGGGCTTGATTTTTATTATTGCATCCCATGTGCCCTCTCTTTCACTCCCCGTATATCTCTCTCTCGCACTTCAAGCGCGGCATCAGGATGCATAACGAATTTTGAATTGCAGATTCCTTTTTTGTCCTTTTGTTGGGTTCTGCTGACGGTTTGTACTCTCCTTCGGGTGCGTTGTTCGCGCTTTTGTTTTCAATTTGCAATAAGTCTGTCAATTGGCGAATTAATAAACTGGAAAATTCAGCACAAACGGGGACAGATTGGAAAAGTCATTTGGGAAACTGAAGCTGAGGGTAAGCGAATTTCCCTACCATCAGCAAGCATATGAGTTGGGAATTTGATTTTCTCTGCTCGATGGTTTTCTTGTCGCGGGAAAGCACTTTAAGTTTGGAATTTACATAAAGAAAATATTCTTTTTTAAACTAATGAAGCTCTTCTATCTCAAGAACATTTTAGATTATTTGCTTAGTTGGTAAAGAGTAATTTATGATTCTAAATTCAGAAAGTCAAGCATTAGCTCTTAAAACCATAAAATTCCCAAATTGAAGCTTAGACTTAATTTATTTTAGGCTTCACAGCTTATTTGCCAATTTAAAAGCAGTAAAAATTTGTAAAAACCTTTAACCTCTCACCTCATTATGCAAATTTTCAAAAAATTAGACAGCCCATTGCAATTTTATGACATCAAGTTTAAAGAATGCTAAAAACTGTCAGCGGGTGCACAGAAATTAGCCTGATCCTCTCTCGTGTTGGCTAAAATTATGCAAATTTACAAATTTTACGACTAGAGTCGTGAAGAAAAAACATTTGCAAAACATTTTTACGACTTTCCAATAGGCAAATTTGCGACTCTACCCTAATTAGCTATATTGACTGCAGATATCCGCGAAGAATCGTAAAATTGTAGGCACGTGCACAGGGCCAGGATATTTTCCAACCATCTGGCCGCCAAAAAACCGGCCCACGTCATAAATGTCGATCGGGCAAAAAACACATAAATATAATTTTAAAGTTAAATGAAATGATTAGTGACGCTTGGCTGACAAATTTTTGCATCTCCCATTTGGCTGCAGGCGCGATAAAAACTCAATAAAATCCGCGACTGCCAATAAAAAATAAAGATTTCACTTTGATTTTTACAGGGTTGACGAACGCTGTCGACGGTCCCGCGGAAATTGATGTAAACGGGTTGTAAAAAAATGGTACGGTTTTCCCGAAGGGGGAAAACTATTTTGCATAAAGGGGTGAGGCTTTGCAGGTAGTCTTTGTTATATCAAAAATTAAATAATACATTTTTCTAATATCCTTTGGAAAACTAAGCGGTGCGGAAAGGCAAACAAGCTGTGGCAAAATGAATAGAAAATCTAGTTTAAAAATATAAATTGATGCATTCTGTAAAGGTTTTTCTTTTTGGGGGGAATATATGAAAAGTTTCTTTTATATATGTTTTAAATACTTTAGATCCAATAAATACTGTGAATATGAATATAAAGAAAATTAGTGAATATTTTGTTAAGTTGCAGGAACTCTTTATTAAAACAAGGGGTTCCAGTTCCACTCTATTTATGTTTGATTTTGACTCCACTTATTAGAAGGTCCTGCCAGTTGCAACATTTTGTTTGGCCCGATTCAACAAAGCCACTAACTAGCTAGTATCGAAAACAACATTCTACCTCCCTCATTCGGCATCCACTATAATTTGACATAATTTATGCAACGCCTGGCCAGTTAATCAAATTGCAGAGTGCTGGAAAAATTCCATTGGACGACGACGACGCATGCATGCATCGGACGAAGGGGAAATTGCAATCAAATCAGCTGCCGGTCTGCAGGCCAATCTAATTCAATTTTCAAAACAAATTCGTGTCATGGCCCGGACACAAACGCCAAAATAAACGCAAATAGAACGTCACGCGCTGCAAAGCCGAAATTAAATTCCCCCAGAGTGAACGCAGTAAGGAAAATACGAGTACCAAAAATGCAACCAGACACATGTGGCTCAAAAAAAAAACGGAAAAATAAAAAAAGCAGGAAAAATGAAGGGAAATTGTCCAGTTTTGTTGGTCAGTTTTTGGTTTTTAGACAACGGAAGTTGAGGAACAGGCGACCAGCAGCAGGTGCCAAAACTGACGCCTGGCCAAATTGTCGGCCAAAACACTCAAACAAGGCAAGGTATAAAGGAAGCAGGGTATAAAGAGTGTTGCAAAAAATAAAGCTTTCAGTTACTTGGACTGAAAATTACCTAGTGCTTGTGGAGGTTTATATTTTTACTTCTAAAAATACTTCTTCAATAAACAAATAATAACTTATCTGTAGCTATTTTTTGAAACACTTCAGTGCCTTTATATATGAATTTTAATATATTGAAAAATTGTACTTTTTTAATGTAAATATAGCTCTGACACATCAACCCCCTCAAAAATACAGGGTATCACAATAAAAAAAGAAAGCAATAACTAAAAGCAAAGCAAAACTGAAGTGAAATGAACTGGACCCGGGGCACTCCAACATTTGACGAATGTGCGGCAAACCTGAGGCTTGGCCACAGGTTGGTCAGACCTTGTTGTTGTTTAAAGTTGGGTGAAAAGGTGTCTCTGGAACGGCAGGTCGGGTGTATAAATGGGTGGTTTTGTGGGTGTACCGGTGGGTATAAAGGTGGCTGCTTGAAATGGACGCCGCAACATGCTGCGGTCACTTAGAGGGAAGGGAAAAGCGAAGTGGAGCTTATAAATCTCACACAGTAAAAGGGGGAAAACAGCAAATGCAATGCCAGAGTGCAACAATGAAATACGCAAAAATATTGACAGTCCACAGTCCAGATGATTGGGCAGTAGGGGGTTAAAAAGGCGAAGGAGTAAAGTCGAACCAAATGCACTCGCAACATGCGACTTGCCTGCCTGTTACAATTAAAGTCCTGCGAGAGAATATGGATGTTGTGTATAATATTACCAGAGGACTAAGGTGCGAAAGAAAAATATATAGATGAAAGAAGATATTGAGTTGGAAATATTTTAAATATTAAACAATATTCAAATTATTATTTTGAACTCAAAAAGTCTTATTAACATTTCTTCACTATATGTTTTCCAATTTAATATTATGTTGAAATAATAATTTCTGATTATAATTAATAAAAGTACAATTTCATAATAAATTAATCATTTCTTTAAATAAAATGTTAGTTTTATCAAATAATATTTATATTCCATTTCTCCTCCAAAGAATATCTGTGAAACCCACCCAATAACCTCTTCTGAAGCTTCCCTCACAATTAAAGCCAACTTCAAGGATACAGCCGGAACGATGAGGAGCAGGAACGATGGCCGCGGATGGGGATGTGGACATTACTCTCTTATGTAATGCAGTGGACAGCAGGCTGGCAGCAACACTGGACAACCTGCGACGCGTCATTTGGCCGCCCCATGATTTTGTGGACAAAGGACCAAGTACGATGGCTGCAGAGGAGCAGCTGCAATTGGGCTTGAATGCTTCGGCTGGCATGAATAAAGCATCCTTGTGCGCTTGTTATTAATCCGACATGATTGGCAGCAACGAAATGGACAACGCACACACGTATACACACAGACAGCCAACCGGAAGGGACACAGGTGGATGGATCCAGTGTCCTGTCATCGGCCCACGAATTTCGAAAAGAGACGCCGACAAATTTGTTAATTTATTATGCCGAAGCGACGCGACGGCGACGAAAAGGCAACGATTTTGACCCGACTCCCTCGACATCATTTAGCACACACCCACACACAGATACACACTCTCACCCAAAACACCTATTTCCACCCACTCCCACCCGAACACTCCCACCCTTCACAAAGATGCCCAAAGTTTTCTTTTAGGGTTTGGGGCCTGTGGATTTTCCATCCAGCTCATTTGGCCAGCTGCATGTCAAGTGGTTCCGACTAACGCAAATCTCATTTGGAAACAAGAAAGTTTAGGAAATTTGAGGCAACACCGAGCAGAAGATACTCTACAAAAGGTAAAATCAAAGGGGAAGTAAGTATGAGTATCACAGTATAAAATTTATAAAGCATACTTTTTTGGGCTACTATATTAATGAACGAAAAAGCAAGGTTATATAATATAAATATTTAAAATAATAACATTGCAATTCTCTATATTAAAATTATATAAAATCGTCGTAAAACATGTTAGTAAATCATTTAAAAAGATTTTTCTGAGCTTTAATGATTCTAAATTCTTTAAATATAGTTTCCAAATATATGAGATTACCCATAACATCAAAAAATTAGCTTAAAAAATTACCATTTAATAAAAAAATGAATTTTTTAAACTTAAAATATGAAAATATCAATAAAGCAATTTATTGAAAACTAAGAAACCTCCTCTTAGAGTACAATTACCCCCTACAACTGCCCCATTGGCAGCTGCAACTTCGTTGTCCGTGTGGTCAGCGAGTGTCCTTTTTAATAAAGGCAGGAGTCGCCAGGAAATCACTGCCTCGCAGCCATCTCCTGGATTCACTTGATCATACAAATTAAGCCCCCGTGTTCGGTTGTGTTCGCTTTTGTTTGTTTGTTTGTTTGTCCGCCGAGAGGCTCCCAACATGGCATCGTGTGACTTAAAAGTGAAATATTTTGCAATCAGTCAATGGATTTCACCGATGCCGCCGTCCTCCAGTACGTAGGCTTCGATTTTAATTAAGGAATTAGGCAGAGTCACAGCGAACGCGAAATGAGCAGGCGGGCGACACTCACGAAAAGCTCATTAGGGTGCACAGAGTCCCCTTTGGGATTGGATTGGAAAGGTGGAGGGGATTACGTCAGGTATTCAGGGTGCATCAAACTTAGTTAGATGTGTGTTGAATGGCAGGGCAGAGATTTTGAATTAAGAACGGAAAATCTAAAATTGAAGGTGACTTTTGAAATAAATATAGAAGGGAAATTCTGATTAGAAGTGTATTTTACAGAAAGGAATGAGGCATAGAAAGAATAAGGTTAGATTGGATTGTAATAAATAAATAGATATACCTAAATTTAATTTGCGAACGAATTTCAAATAAGAAAATGGAGTATATCAACACTTATACTATATATCTAAAAACATTTCCAAATATCTCAATTTTTATATAAATATCCCTGAATCCCTGTATATCTTAAACCTAAACTTAATCAAAGCTCAGCTCTCCATCTACTCAGTACCCGATCAACTCTAGAAACCACACAATTAACCAACAATACCTCGAATTAACTTTGATTAAACATCGGCCAAATGGATCATCAATGGCTTCGGGTTTGGCTGAAACACCTGGGAGAGTACACAAGTCCATACAAAAGCACATACCCAAGTGGCCCAAGCATTTGTTCGAAATCTCCAGCGTTTAATAATCGAACTGGAAAGGGGTCGGCCACCAAGAGGGCAGGGAAGGGGCAGCAACGACAGCAACAGAAATTACACAAATGCTGAAAATGTCCGCAAGGAGGGAATGGGTTAAGCAGTGGCCATGGGAGAGAGCCACTCAGCAAGGACACTTAACGAAAATATATCAAATGAAGTAATTTATTGATGTGATATTCGAGGATTTTTTAATAAATAGAAGAGCCATTTCTTCCTAACTTCTACCTTTTCAAATCTATAACTAAATCTTTGAATACAAAGTATAATTAATATATTTCATTGAATTAAATTGAATTAACATGTAACATGAATCCTTTATTAATCCGAAATTGTTCAAAGTGCATCATGAATTTCTGTGGAGTGAATAGAGGTAAAGTAAGGTATACTGGGTGAAGGGTGGAGTCCGGTTTGTGTGGTTGGCACACCCAAAGTGGCATTAGAGATTTATCAAGTGTAGCGTGACGTGGCATGGACTAAGTCACAGGATGCACAGACCCCCACCAACACACCCTCCGCACTCCGCACTGCAAACTCCATCGAAGCCCCTGCCATCGAAAGGACACACTCCACACACGGACACATTGCATTACGTGTAGCGTAACAAATGTACAAAAACACGTAAACTCGATGGAAGGACAGAGATGGAAACGAAGGATTCTGCTGCTGCCTGCCAACTGCAGGCAAAACGTGGAAATGGAGACCGGGACACTTTGACTATTAAGCAGCAGCGACAGGATACAGGATACACAGGAGCAGCAGGAGCAGCAGTAGCAGTTTGAGAGCTCCACACATTCGATACCCTGTAATTTATGGCAAGAATCCTGGGGGGTTTGAGGGGAACAGAAATTAAAGTAACATAAGAATTTAATAACTTATAGTTAGTTAGATATTTATATTCAAAATATTTTAATTTTTAATATAATAATTTTAAATACTTTAAATATTTTTTTTCAAATTTTAAATACTTTCAATATTTAGTCCCCAATAAAAACTTTCACTTAAAGTTAACTGATAAAAGTATGTGCTGTGTATTAAATTCATTATTGAGTAGACTTTCTAAGGGATATCTAGCAGTGGTAATCTCCGACGATAGTCCTTCTAGGACCCTTTATAACCCTCTCCCCATAATCCTTTCCTCTTCCTGTCGCTTTTTCTTCTACTTCTGCAGGGGGCTATTCGATGACAATCAATGGTTTTTGGTCTGCTGCACACACACTGGACCCAAACTTGACTCAAACTCGCCATAGGAGGAGTCGAGGCTCCTTCTGGTTTCCTGCGACGCTGTGTATGCATGGGCATGTGTGCCGTGTCCTCCGGTTGCTGGTGCCACGCTTCATAAAGGATTCAAATTCGAGTGCATCAAGCGGAGCAGAGCAGAGCTGACTAGAGTTGAGTGGAGTGGCCGGTCTAATTCCAAATAAATGAAGTGTATGGCAAACAATGTGGTTGTAGGAGTCTCCGGGAAGGAGCACCGGGAGCACCTCAAATCTGCTGGACAAACTTTATCGTCCTTCACAGGCCAACACCAACTGTGCTTGGTATTTCCTCTCAGTACCTCTCAGAACGAGTATTTCCCTTCTTCTTTTTTTTCTACTTTGTGGTTCTCTGGTGTCTCCTGCCATAAATGCATTTGGCTTTGGCTTTTTCTAGTCCCGAGTTTTGTCAAAAAATTAATTAACTCTGGCCAATGCGGAATATTGGAACCCTGCGGGCCATGTTACTTTCGGACTCCTTTGTGGCCTCTGTTGCTGTGTCTATCTGGGCCTAACTAATTAAAAAGTCAACAGAAACCAATCATAACATTGTGTTGACAATTTTTCTCTGAGCATTTATTCAAGAGCAGTGAGGAGTTCATAAGCTTACACAGAAGGAAGGTTGATATGTAATAAACTTGGGTATATTTTGAGAGAAAAGTAAATACAAAAGAAATGTAATGTATAGGTATTATATATAATTACTTAAAGATTATTTTTACCATTATCTTAGACTTATATTATCCATTTTTAAAGGATATTACATGAACATCGTTACCCCAAAAATTAACACATTCTAACACAAAAAATATCACATAAATATATATTTATTATATATTTTTACCTCCTCCAGAGTATCTATAATTCGCTCTCTAAGTGTAAGCTCATTTATTGAGCCCTCGTTGAACAAAAAAGGGAGACTTAATCAAGTGCAGCATTTTGTTGTTTCCCTTCAATTTGATGTGCAGCCCGAATTGCAACCGCCCAAAGCTGTCAATCAGACTGTTGCAGGTGGTGCACTGATAGCCACCCTCTAAAAAAGTGGTAAGAGGGGGAGGAAGCTCCTGCCGAACTCAAGGCATTTGGCTAAATGTCGCTGATTGCTTTGCAAGACAAAAGGCGCAAAAAAAGCGGCCAAGTCCTTGCCAGTCAAACATTGCATAAAATCCCATTTAATGCGAAGCAGTCACATGTGTTTGCCGCTGCAGCACTCAAGGACACAGGAAATAATTTCTTAATATTAATATAAATGTAAAAAATATTGGAGAGCATTTAGGAGATTATAGGAATTTTATTTAGACATTTGTTTACATTTTATCATAGATATCTAAATACTTAAAATGTTTTATTAAGGTCTTTAGAAACAGATGCTCTGAAATTAATTTTTAAGTGAATTGAAATACATTTAATCTATATTAAATTATAGTCTCTGATTCACAAATCCCCGTAATAATTTCGAAATAAATTTAAATTTCTCCCTGTGCTCCGCACCACCCACAGCAGCCAACATCGAGTGCAGTTTTCTCCGCCATTCTAATGGAATTTTCCTCATGACTTAATTTAAACAATAAATGCGCTCAATTGAATGCAATTTTCATTCGTTGGTTTCGCTTCTCCTTTTCGTTTTTTCCTCTTTTCTAAAATATTGTAAGGGATATTCGGGCCACGTCCTGCACAAGGATCCTGCGGTTACACACCACTGATAAAGCCACTTGAGTGCAGCATGGGGGAATCCCGTCAGGAGCACTTTTTCGATGACGTTTGCAGTTTCTTTTGTGCCTTCGTCCTTTGTGTGTTCTTTCCGTTTGCTTTGCTCGCTTAATAAACGTATACAATTTGTTAATTTGTACAGGATCAAACATGAAAGTCGTCCTCTGCTGCCCGCTGTTGCTTCCTGCAGCTGCTGCTGCATCCTGGTAATTAGTTCCTCTTGCTAAAGCTAAACTCCGAGAAGCTAATTAGATTTTGGGCGAGGCGAAAAAAGATTTCATTAAACGCAGCGACGGCGGCAGGATAAGCCCAGCAAAAAAGGCTTAAGTGGAGAGTGGAGATTTATGGGAAATGGGTTTGATAGGAAGCAGAAAATGGTGGAGAAGAAGGACAAACCTTTAGATTAAGAAAGAAAAAAGTATTAAAGATATCTAAACCCAATTAGGACCGTTGAATATAGAAAAAAAGTAAATATAATATTATAATTGTAGTTCTAACTATAAGATATCAATTTCATAAATATCCACAGACCCCTTGAATTAAAAAAGTATGCCTTCAAATAATTTTAAAATATTTATTAACAGCTCAATTAAATATATTTGTATTATTTATTTTTTTTCTAATTTCCCTTTAAATCAATTTAAAGCCACCTCAAAACTCTTTATTCAAATGAGCAGCAGTTCAACCAAATTAATTCAACACATCTAACCGATAGGACAGCAAAAAATCAGTGTTTCATTAATTAAATTAAAATCCACTTAGAAGCTCATTAAATGCAAATCTCAGCGGGCCAAATGAAACATAGAAAAAACACAACGAAATCCGATTCGAATGGTGGAAAAAGAAAAACAATTCTAACCACAAAAACGCATTAAATGATTTGCGTAATTTACACAAAACAAAAACAAAAACCTGCAAAAAATAAGGGTAAACCGAAACCAAATAGCACAAAATAAATAGCGGACGGCAACCGCATGTTAATTAAAAATCAAACTAATTTCCTAATTGCAAAGCTTACCAATCATTAAACACCAAAATCGGGGGAAAACCCGAAACGCACACCGAAAAAATCCCATGAAATTCCTTTGATTTATACCAATGGGGGACGAAGAACGGAGAACGAACCATTTGACCAATTGTCACACGATTAAGCAGACAAATTTGAAAATAATTTTTCATTAAATGCAATGCAAATCAAATGGAAAGCCAATCTGTGGCAGATGTCAAAGGGATGGAGGAGATGTGAGGAGCTACCAGGAAGGGGGTAACACTGCATTAATCCTGTTACACGTCCATGTTCCGTGGCGGCTTTATAAAATTGAGAAAGATGAGTGCGACACTGTTTGTGGTATGATCTGATATCCTTTTTATCAAATGCTTCATACAGGGTATTTTTTTAGGCATAATGGGGTTGTAAATAATAAGAAAATAAAGATATTGTAGACTATTAAATTATGGGAAACCTTTTGTAATAATAATAGACATATAATTAAAGTTGAGTTTGTTATAAAACCAGGTACTAAGAAAATTACGAAGCTCAAGAAAAGATTAACAAAGGTTACAAAAAACCGTTTTCTGTAAGTATAAGGTTTGTAAATTTTCTAATATTTGTTTATTACAGGATAAGAAAAGTTCGTTTCCCTTAATTTCCCCTACATGTTTGTAACCTTTTGGGCTTAATTAAAATCCGCAAAGCAATGTGTTTTCCATTCGGTCCACCACTCTCCGGAAAAGTAGGCAACAAAAAAAAGGAATTTGCATATCACAAGCTGATGCCAAACACAAAAAAAACCTATACCCCCGATATGGATGCAGATTTATATACATATATTTGCATATAGGAGGGTCTATGTGCAACATATTGGCTGGAAAGAAGTAAACAGCAAAACAAACACACATTCGGACTCAATAAATTTCAATTTATTTGCGTAAATCATTTATTTTGCGTAATTTTCAGCTTAATTTCCAGCGAGAAAAAGAGTTCGAGTTCGAGGCTGGGGCTTTTAGAGGGTTTATGAGGGAAACCCTCATAAATCAATTAGGACGCTGTGTGCCAGATTTTGGCAGCCAATTTTTGGTTTTGCGGCTTATTTGCTTTGCATAATTTTTTTGTTGTTGTTTCCCCTCGTTTTCCCTCTGTGGAATTTGTTTTGACATTTTGCGGTGCAGAATTTGGGTTTCGCTTTGGGTTTTTGCTCAGGTGTTAGGTACACATATGATACACATGCGTGCATCTCGGTTGGGTTATGATTAATTGCGCGTTTGAGGCTGATTTATGAAGTGCCCTCGGTCTAAGCCAGTGGCAACTCATTACTTTGGCGAGAAGGGTTGCAAGGATGGACCATTGCATTGGCGTTGGCCAGGCAATTAGTGTAATGGATGTTGAGTAGTTTGGGGTTAAGCGGAACGAGGGGTTAAGGCTCTAGCTGGGATTGAGCTTAAGGGATTTTCCCGAAAATACTTTGAGGATTGTGAGTATTCGCTTGGAAGATAACTTTTGCTGCCAACAAATATTCTAAAAATATGGAAATCGTAATTTTAAATAGATAAAATAGTTATTAAAGTGGAAAAAGCTTCGTCCAACCCGAAGAATATTCTGCAAAAATATCTCAGGCATTTTAGATTTCAAAAACAAAGTAATGAATTAACCCCTTTCTTTAATCTAGACGCCTTTTCCCGCCCTGCGGTTCCTGTGAGTCCTGCAAGTGAAATGTTTACACAATCGCCGCTGAGCTCGGTTGCCCAAAAACCAAACGTCAACAATAGCGAAAACCAAACTCCGGGCCCAAAAGCCGACTAACCAAACAAATGCCGCCAGCTACCGGGATATGTCCGGGATATATCCGCGGCCGGAACCGCGACTTCTTCACGGCGCAATCAAGCGTATGAGCAATTTCACGTGGCAATTAAAACAAAGACGCGGCGCCGGCACACGTAAAGGCTTTGCAGTTGGAAATCCTTTTTGTCCTTTCCCTCCCGAAAATTGCTCTCACAAGCGGAATCAGCAACAGCTTCTCAACTTTTTCTCGCTGAGAGTTTTTCTTGAATTATCTTGACAGCCAGCGGCGTCCGTTTGCGAGTGCCGGCGACAAGAACAATAAACAGGAAGAGTTTTTGTTTTACAGAGCTATAGAATGATTTGATACCCTATAAATATTCCTGATTTATAATTATAGATTTTTTTAA
Organism: Drosophila tsacasi; assembly: GCA_018904565.1. Classification (NCBI taxonomy): domain Eukaryota; kingdom Metazoa; phylum Arthropoda; class Insecta; order Diptera; family Drosophilidae; genus Drosophila; species Drosophila tsacasi. Next base: position 33,311 of record JAEIHY010003391.1, read on the forward strand.
GGATTTTTGCTTTTATTTTGACTAGTCTAATTAAATAGAGAACCTATTAAAAGGGAAGAACTCACTTCGAGATCTCTGTTTCATTTAAGAGAAATTTTTTTTTTTCTTCAAATTGATTTTAAATATTGATAATTATTTTATAAAATTAATTTGTTGTATATGTCCTTATAACCTAATATCCCTTATATCCTCACTGAATAATATAATTGCCCTTACTCCCATTCTTCCTGAACAAAGTTAAACAAATGTAATAATTGTTCGGGCAAACTTCTGTGCAAACACTGGCGGCAGTCGGAGGCTTTTGGTCCTGTCGGCACGTTCATCCTGTCGGCATGGATTCGGGCAATTTGCTGTTTTTCCTGCTAATGTTTGTCGCCACTACTTTTTAGGGCCGAGCTGTGATTGTTTCTACTTGGGATTCCACTCTCCAGCAGGATTTGTTTGGACTGAGGCGCGTGTCCTGCTAATGCGCCTGGGGGTGTTAAAGTCATCCCACTGCCACAGTCGAGATACCCAATGGGTTCTATTATTTTTGTGTGATTCGATTTTGATTTTTGACGAATTTGTGTTAGTTTTTTTGTTGTCCGACTGCGTGGCGTGTGTCCGTGTAAATGTTTTGCAATTGTTTGTTGGCATTTGTGCGTGTGCCTCACGCACTCTACGCACTCTGCTGGATTCGGGACTTCAAGTACCTTCCTGCCACCAACCCTAGATAACAAAAAAGCCACCGAAGCGGAAGGGTAGAGAGCACCAGACACGTTTTCCATTTAAGTTGATGCAATTTCTCAATTGGAAATTAGAAAATGAAGTCATTTGAAAATGTTTTCAAGGGTTTGTGGTGCTCGATATCATTGTAAAATGGGATCGCTAGATCTCGAGTGGTTTAACGGCGGGCGTGGCATCGGTGGATTTATAATGGCACTCACTGTGCGTCATAATAATGGGTTTAATTTGACAGAACTGTCAAGCGCGGTTTGAGAACAGTATTTAGACAATATATACAAAGAATATGAAATCGGAATATAGAGTGGAAAATAAGTATAGAAAAGCTTTATAATAAGGTAGTTTTTTATAGAATTTATTTAAAATATTTTATTTACAAATTAAGGAAAACAAGAATAAAAATAAATAATCAAAGATTAACCAACTTTAAAATCATAACTTCACGAAATTCCAGGACCTTAAGATATTTAAAATAAATAATTCCCCTGAGATCCAAGTTCGATTAGCCGCACCCTGAAAAATGCAAGCACTTATTTCTATATAGAATCCCCATTCCGACACAGATTCCAACACTTAACAAAGCGTTGATGAGTGAAAACAAGCGTTAATGTGCTTAGGCCTAGGAAAAGCGAAAATCAAATCATACTTTTAGGCTTAGCTCCGGCAGGAAAAAATCTAAAAAAATATAAACTATGTCGAGGCAAACAAAGAATCCTTGGCTTCAACCCCCTTCAAAAGAATATGCGAAGAGCGAGCGGAAAAAAATCAAATGTTCAAGACAACGACAACGCCGGCCTGGAACACGTGTCTCTTTCTGGGAGCTTACAACCCGGACACGTGACCACCATCATGTTTGCTCACATTCACGACTGACTTGACTGACGTACGAGTAAATGACGATGATGGAGACACGGTCCTGGGAGGAGGAGAACCAGGACGAGGAGCTAGGGCAACGGCGATCAATCAAGGTCCAATTGACAATGCACAAAATGGAAAATCAGGTACAGTTGCCTTTGATATTTATTCACTAGCTGGGGTATTCATAAAAAATTTAAAGCTATTAAATAATAGAATTATTTAAATATATATTTCCTTAAGAAACTAAGTTCCCCTTCTTATTTTCATAAGTTAAAATTAAATAAGAAAGCCAAGTACGAGTAAATCCAAGTTGCTCCTTTAATCCTCCCATTAACCAAAGTCCCTTCCATTTACTCATCCCTTTCGAAGTCCCAAACAGTGCTGTCCATAAATTTCCGCACTTCAATTTGGCAAATGCATTGGCATCGGCGTTGACTGTAATTAAAATTGCATTCGCATTTAATTAATTGGTATGCAAAAACCAAGGCCTAGAGGAGCGACAGGACGGACTAGTTGTAGGAATTGCGAAATGCAAATTGCAAATCATCAGCAGGCCAACGGCCGCACCGAATGCAATTTATACACCCCCCAAAAAAGGATGTCTGTGACGACGGGGTTGACCGCCGTGCAATTAAAGGAGGAGTGGCATTTAAAATCGGGCCAAGGGGGTGTCCACCAAAATCCTTTCGGCTTACAGTGATTCCAAGGCACGGATTGCAAGGATTTCCTTTTCCAACTGCTGCTGATTCTACTGCACTCTGTCCAAATTCGAGTGCAATGTGTTGACGTCACGACACCTTCAGCTGCAACCCTTCCTCTGACAACTGCCTCGTCCTTTATCCTGAGCCACATTCCCAGCCCCCGAGCACGGCTTTTGTCTGGTGCATTGTGCTTTTGACTGGCCTGGGCCCTGACATGATTGGCTTTTAACGCTCAAATAAGCTTAATTGAATTTCTTTTCATTTGCTAACAAAGTTTCTGGCATGGTTTCTGGCTCCTAGCTGACTGGGATTTGTTAATTAAAAGTGAATTAGGCGGACGAGAGAGAGCTTTGTGAGGCAGGGATGCACAGGCTGAATATCCGACTAAAAGGCTTAAATTTCTGCACTCTCTCTGATAAATTCGAAGGCTTGACAGATGGTGATAACGGAATAGCTATAGACCACAAGAAAATAGTACAGAAAATGATCATTAATTAATTTTAAATCAGAGTTTTCCCCAGCTTTTCACCTTTCCAATCAACAAACCCATTCCATTCATATTCATAAATATCCTGAAACCTCGCCCCACGAATCAACCAAATTTCAGCGGATTTAATTATAGAAATATTTGCACTTAATTAGAAACGAGGTCAGCCAACTATAAATATTAAATTGTGCGCAAGCTGCAAATTAATGAAATTCGACTAATAAAATTATGTTTAATCAAAAGCGAGCAAATAAAAATTGCCATGGTAGCGCCATGAAATGTCAAAGTAAATATCCATTTCCCGCCGCTCGTCCTTTCTGACCGCAGTGTGTCCATCAAAGGATATCTGCCTGGCATATGGGAACTATCAAAATTAATGGGGCTCGTTTCGTGGAGCAACCGCAAAAAAATTTATAAATACACACATATGGGGGAAATAAAATTTAAATACCTGAACGAAAAAAACAGCGGTGCAAAAAATTGGCGGCAACTGCAGTGACATTTTAGCTATCAAAAATGTATTTGCATATAAATTAACGATGCCAAAAATTCGCCTTTTTTTAATAATGCAATTTAAACATATTTTATTTGCATTTATTAATGGGCCCGGCAAAATGCCAAAAAAAAGAGAACATCAAAGTGAATTTTTTTCAGCCTTTTTCAATAAAAATTTCTGTGGGGAAAGGGTCTGCGGGACATAACCTGTTTTGGGCCCGATTCTGGTTACCGTTTCTGCATTATTATCCTTTATTTCTCTCCCTGCGGACTGTTACAAAATATGTTTTTTACAGCATTACCATAAAATTGTAAAAAGGAGAACAGCGAATATTATTTTTTGGTTTGTCCTCTGACCACGTCCAAACATGTGAAGGGTATTAAAAATAAAGAAATAACAAAAACACGACACACATGGCAGGGACATCGACTTTAAGCGGCTTCGATTCTCATTTCGATCCGATTTCCCGCAAATCATGTAGGAAAATTGATGATGGATCCACTGGGTGGAGGGTTGAGGGTGTTGATTGGGTCCTGTGCCCGGGTTTCAAAGGATTTTTCATAGCCAGCGGCTACTTATCATAAAAAACAGAAAGAGCTGCCAAAAGGAAAAAATAACACGAACATAATGCCAGCCTTGTGTGTTGCTGTCTGTCAAGTCATGTGAGTGCCTTGTTCGGCGGTCGAGTGGGTGTGTTCCTGGGGTGTCCTGTGTGTGTGTCCTGGCCATAATTGAGTTGTTGCTGGCGAGAAAAAACCTTAAAAATCGCAGAGACTTTTCACCTAACCCTTTTTTTTCCTTTTTTTTTTTTGCTTGTGGTTGTTTTCTGGCTGTGTGGGAAGTACAAGAAATTGGGGTATATAAGCTAAGAGTTTGAGGCGGTTTTTTATGAGATTTTTTTATTCTCAGATATATTTTTATTGGTCTTAAGACACATTTAAATGTTAAACATAGATTAATTATATAAAAGAAGGGTTCCTACAGACTCTTTAATGTCAATACTTGTTATTAAAACTATTAAATAAATTAAACAGTTCACATTTAATGCCCTTTAAGTAATCTTGGATTAAAATATCTAGTAGTAGTATTTAATGTCTCAGTTTCAACAGAAGAGCATTCTCTATTCTTCCATAAATCCAAACTCATCTCCTCTTTCTTGTTTTATCATATTTTATATCGGCAACTTTTATGTTGATTCGCTTTTCGCACCCAACCGGCGTGATTGTGTGAGTTCTGTTCGGTTATTATTGAAAATTGGCCAAATTGTATAAACGCACATATGCGTGAAATTCGATTCGAAGTAGAGTGAGAATCTGCAGGGGGAAAAGGCTGATCAGGCTGAGGGTGAAAGGGTTGCAAGTTGCAGGCAAACTAATTCAATTTACAAGTGATTTGTCCTGCCGCCACACACAAAACCGATTTAGTTTTAGGCCCGGGTCCTTGTCCAGACTTGACCAATGTCGAAATTGTCGCAAATTTATGCAAATCCCATTTAAATTGTTTGCATTGCAATTTCAATTTAGAAACAAAATAGAACGTAGTCCCAGTGATTGCTTTGAGGGGAGGCAAAGCCAACTACCTACAAATGACAGCAATTTATTTAATTTTTTTTTGCAAGAACACTGCCAGTCCTGTACCGCACTCTTTTGAAGTAATTTGGCATTTTTGCCAGGTCCATTAACAGGAATCCATCAACGAAATTGCCAGCGAAATCAGCGTCGACTCGTCATTTCAGCGACTTCAAAAAATGTTTGACGCCGTTTTCAATTTGCCCTGCGCTTATCAGCCACTGATAGAGGACTCAGGAAGGACTGTCTGAGGAGGATGGGTTCCAACTTTATGTCCGTTCCCGTCTGGCTTACCTTCAATTTGAATGGATGCGCCACTGTTCGTACCGGGGCTATCACTGGCCATAAAAACAGCTTTCCGGTCGTTACTCATTCATGGCAATCAAAATGGTGCCAAAATAGAAAAAAGTCGGGCCAAAAAGGGAGCACCAGGCAGGACAGCAAAAAAGGCGATGAGAGGAAGCAATGCAGAAACGTATTTGAAAATTTGCATATCAATGCGTTCAACAAAGCCGTGCACTGTGAAAAATGGGTGTTAGGTATTGTCGAAATATGAAGATATTTATATTACAAGGAGCTAAGGAAACCAAGAAAATCTTTAAAGAAATGAATGAATGTGAAAAAATAGAAGATCAACTTTAAAGTATTAACTTCTTTCTTCAAAAAGTAGGTATAAAAATAGTTTTTAATTTTGAATTTTCATCTTTAAATGATTCTCTATTTATAAAATATACAAAAATATTTAAAAACGTTCTATTAATATTTTCCTTAAGTGTAAATCCGTCCGCGTCTAGGCCCTATTACTTATCAGGTTTTGTTTTGCTGCCATTCAGCAGCACCACAGCAGCAAATTATCAGATAGCAATGCCCCAACCACCACACCACCTCTCCTCCACCTGCCACAGCCAAAAAGACAAGCGGCACAAAAAACATTCGAGTAAAATATTCAAATGAAATGTGAAACGCAGCAATTTCGCAAAACTCGCAAAAGACCGAGTGCGAGGGGAACCCCAAAATAGTCGGTAATCCGTCAACGGAAGTCAAACGTATTAGCATCCTGGCGATTTTTCATACAAATGGCGCCGTCGCAGCCCAAGAGCGAAGGACCCAAGCAACAAGGACCGGGACCGGGACCAGGACCAGGACCGAAAAAGGACTCCGCAACTGCTGGGCATGATTGGTCTATCATGGCTGCCATCTAGTAACCGGCACAAGGCGAACCTGATGACATATTGCAACCATTTAACACTGTCGCCTGTAAGGCAGCCGGGAACAATGCAGCCGTACTATATATCCCAGGGATGGAGCTGGGGCAGAAAGGATATACTGGGGGGAGAGAGTCGGTAGAGGGGGCCGGACAGGAAGCCTAAGCGGAGTCTGGCAAACAAAAAACAATTTCGAAGGAAATTGACTGAAATTTTGCAGTGTTGCTTCATCATTTGGACACTGGGAAAAACTTTAAAGGAGTATTTCTACTTTTTCTAATGTAAAATAAATAGTTAAAAAGTCTATATTGCAAATTCGGATAATTTGATCGTTTTTAAAGTATATTTACTTATTTTATTATAATTATTTTAGCATTTAATAGAAAAGATATATTTTTCATTGGGTCTTTCTAAGACAGAGCTTTCCACGCAGGACCTCCTTTCAGACTTATTCCGACTCTAATCAAAGGTCCAAGAGGGGCACAAAATAGTATAATAAATATAATAAATCTTCTCAAACTAAACCCTAATTAAGGCGATTTTTTCAAGTGCATAGACCACATGGCTCCTGAACTGGGTTCCCTTACAGTTTTCTCTATCGCCCAGCCATCCTGATCCCCGCTTTCCTGCTCTTCCCCCTTGGCTTCCTTTCAGGAAGTTTTGCCTTGCTAACCACATGCTGTGCCTTGATAATGAGAGCAGTTCGCCTTGGTTCGCCTGATTTGAAATATTATGCTGCGGCAGAGCGACTGACTGGAGCACGGAGATGGAGTATCTGCCGTATCCGCCTGGCATCCTGGCCATCCTGACCAGCAGAGGAAGAGCCGCATCAGGAGCGTAGCGAGTATCATTCATGCAAATCTGATAATTGAGGGCTTGTCGCTTGGTTGAAACTCGGTTAAAGTGGTGGACCAGCAGCAGTTGCAGGTCCTGGAAATGGTTCTGAACCTGGCACCCTTTGGTATACCGAGATTAAGGCGAGGCGATGCCCTGCTACCGCCTAAATTGATGACCAGGTCTGGAAGGATGCTGCTGAAATTTTCCATATTTCTTGATATGAGTTATTGGTCGCTTGTTGAGAGGTTAATGTTGGGGTACAGATCTCCCTCCATTTTTGGGAGTCTTTTGAGGGATGACTCGACACAAGGCTAGATTTATGAAACAATTACACAAATGGACATCTTAAAGGAGAACTTGAGATTGGTTTCTACACCAATTATTTAACTTAAAAACCCAATATCCCTTCTTAACAAAAACACAATCCTAACCCCTTTCTTCTTTGTAAAAATCTCCCCTTTAAATCCCACTTTTTCACAGACAAAAGTGTGACAATATCATAATTTGTCAACTTTCATTAGAAAAATGAAAAAGGAAGCAAAAGCGCATTATGTCCCGTGAGTTGACAAGCAGCGAAAAGATCAAAAGGATGGCAAACAAATGATTGCGGGGGCGCCACAAAAATTTTACATAAAAGCAGCGGAAAAATTGGAAAAAAAAAACCGAAAGGCGAAATCAACGATGCAACTTCAGTTTCAATTACAAAATTACAAAAACAGGCGTCAATCAGCCTTAGTAATGGGGCGTGGCCCAACCCCCGAAGCGAACATCTCCGCCTGCTACTTAACCCTTTTACCCAGCCCAGAGGGGTGGTTGATCTGCTCTCGCTTGAGGTGAGGCCACAGTTTTTACTCTGCTTTATTTTACTTTGCTTTTTTATTTCAAAAAATATTTTCATCACAATGCTTTGGTTATTTATAATGCTCGACACACACAGGAAGTTGATACTTGAGGATGAAAATGTTTATGCGGGCGCTGGACGGCGGCGGGCACGTGTCAGTCCGCAAGGATCCGAAGGAGCACAAGGACGACAGCCCAGTCAAGGGAAATAATCAAGCATATTAATGACCATAAAGGCGGACTGGAAGAGTTAAATGAATGCATACAATGCAGGCGGCGATTGTCGCTGTTGCTCTTGTTCCTGTCCAAAAAAAAATCTGAGACTGCATCGAAATTAGGGTTAGGCTGGTGGCTCTCTGAGTGGACCCTGTCCATGTGCTTAATTACGTGTAGCGGCCCAAGGTTTGTTGACTTTTTTCTGCTCTGTTTTATTTTCCCATAATTAAATCTCAACCCTTGTCGAGGTGCCTGGAGTGTGTGATTGTTCAGCGCTTTTGTGTACAGTTTGTCGAGAATTAACTATGTTAATTTGTAGTTTTTTAAGGGTTATAGAAAGGGTTTATTATTTATTTGGGTTTATTGGAGTTTAATTAATTTATTTTACTTGAAAAATATAGCATAAACTTCACAATTTATAGATTTTTATTATCTATTTTAATAGTTAATTTTAGTTAGATAAAAAACGAATGATTGAGTGCTTAATTAATTAGACAAACTTGGTGCTTTTGCTCATTATTTTCTCTTTAAAAAGGAATTCAAGTTATTTTTCACTTTCTACTCTTTAAAAGTTGATTGAAGCTATTCCAACCTTTGTTAATTTTCCCCAAAAAAATAACCGAAAAGTACAGTTTCATTCGAGTAATTCAAAACCGCACAGGAAACACAAAATTCGAATGAAACCCGCACTCACATCAATCAACTATAATGATCTGGCACGAATAAAAGTCCGATATGTGACGACTGACTGTGTGTCCTGAAAACTTTTGTGCGTGTTTGACTATTATCAACTGTAAAATATCAAATAACCATCAAGGATAACTGACAAAACCATGGCAAATAGCACCGAAATGAAAGCATATTTTCGTGGGCATAATGATTTGGCAAAAGCTATAGCCCAAAAGGCAACGGGAATCGTCCACATATGGACACAGGGACACCAGGACACACGGACACAGGCATCAGATTTCATTGTTGTGGTGGAAAGCTTCCCTTCATGCACACACGTGTTTCCCGGACGATATCAATAAAAAGAAGTCCTGACCGCCGTTGCCTGGCAAAAAAAATATATATATGGAGTTCTGGGGGAAAAGAAATCGCCGCAAAATATATATGCGAAATTGACAAATTGACATACGTTTTGGCTTACTGCAAAGAGGTCCTTTTCCTTCTTCGTCTTGCCCTGTCATTAGAAATAATTGTGCGGATGACGTTTTTTGACGAAAGCGAGGTGGGCAGCTTAAGCAGATTTTCTTTTTTAGAAAATTTCTTTGGTCAGCTTTTGGTGCGTGATTTTCGAATTGATTGGTTTGATGAAATCCTGTAACCCTTGAGTTAAACTTCGCATAGGTTAACCATTGTCCTGTTGCCCTGAATTATGTGCGAAAAAGTCCTGATTTCGATTTATGATAAACTCCACGTGAGTCATATAGGAGGGATGATGGTTGCGAGTTCCTGCAGATTTATAAGCCAAGATTATGAGTGGCAGCTTCAGCAGCAGCAGTATCATCCTTCCAAGCTAATATTTTCCTCTGCCATCGTCCCCAGACATTTACATTTACGATCGGCGCCATAAAAACCGAAGCGCTCCTTATAGTTTTCTGCTATCAGAGAGTAATTAAAGGAGGAACAAACACAGCTGCCAAACAGTCGTTCACTTCCTGTGGATGTTTTTAATCCTTTTCTGTGAGCTTTTTGCATATTTTTATTGGTGGAATTTTTTTACGACAAACTTCTCCAAAGGGAATATGCCGCATAAATGAAATAAACGTTTTACGACACGGCCAAACAAAAGAAAATAAAAATGGAAAATCAACCGAAAAAAGTGAGGCAAAAGCGCGGACAAGAAAACAAAACCCGGAGACGAGGACAAACCCGAGTAAAGGGTACACTTTTTACGACATTTTTTTGCTGACTGCCCACTGTCTGCAATTGTTTATCTAAGAGGATAATTGTCGAAGGGGTTGGCGAAAATGAATTACATCTTCATAAGCAATAAAATCATTAAGTTTTTTTTTATTGTTATTATCAAGGGGCACTGTGGGGATTCTGTAAAATATATATATATAGAAGAATTGCTCAAAAGCAGCTTAACTCTAGCCGGAGGCCAACGTTCAGACGGAGAGAGAGAGGGACAGGACCTGTTGTCCTTTCAGGTTCAAATCCTATCTTGGATGCTCTTTTGCTGGGGTAAATTAAAATTTATTGGAAAGTTGACTGCTAAAAGCAGCTGGTCTTTAAGGGATAATCGTTAAAAAAATAGGAAATATAAAATAATAATAGTAATGTCATAAATATGTTAAGGAATTTACAGAAAACTAGTTTCTTAATACATTGAAATATTTTATAGTGTACCAAATATTCGTTTATTATGTACTAGACGTTTTTAAATATTTTAAATAATTTTATAGGAAACTTATAAAATATTCTCCTTTTTAAGTAAAATTTACCTTAGAGCGTATTCCATATTTGTTATCATTAAAATATGTACATCATCTTTTGAACTTGTATTTACATTTTTTTGTTATATTTTACCGGCTGCTATTAAGCAATGCTGGTATATAATGCCCATTTATATTTGTTCCCCAACTTTTACAATGGTTTAATGCGCTTTTCGAGACAAACAAACGAAAGTCCATTAAGTGTCTCACTGAGGGATGGGATTATAGAGAGGGCAGTCTTCTAAGGTGAATTGTTTGTCCTTGTTCCGCCACTATTTGTAACAATTACGACGGAGTAACTTAAATCCCAAGGAGTCTTTTCTCTTTTCTCGTAGCAACTAACAAATTGAGTCGCATCAGGATTTAAAGCGTTGCTATTTTCTCCCCCGAGTTACGCTCTCCTTTTCCTCCAAGTTCATCTGTCAAATGTCAAGCATCCATCCTGTCTTGGGATTGTCCTGCGTTTACATTAACTAAATTAAGTGCTCGTTTTTTTCTTATTTGAGAGCTACTTTTTCTGCTTCCCGCTTGGCTGATGCATAATTTGTTAATTTAGCAATTGGTTGTCTTCCTATTTATTTTCCCCTGTCTCCTTCCACTGATTGTTGTCCTCTTTTGGGATGTCCGATTAATGCAATCAGGACGAGGGTGATATTTTGCCATGGTGAGTAAATTAGTTAATCGGATTGAATTGTGTTTGTGTTTTGTGAAATTTAAATTGTGAAGGAGTCAGAAACGATTTACGGTTAATTTTAGTTTTCCCTCTTTTATAATTTTAGAGAGGAAAAATGTAAGTTAATACTCCTCAGTTATATCGTTATCTCAATAAATAGCTTTAAATTAAAATGCTAATTATTTTGAATATATAACATCCCTTTTTTGCTTTTCTCTTTAAATATAAGGACTTGTACACCCCCAATCCCAGTTCGAGAAAACAAAAATGCTAATTGCAAGTTAATTGTGCGCTGCATCTAAAAACAACAAACTCGGCGACTGAACGAACTGAAAAGGCTTTTCTAAATAACGAAAACAAAAAATTGGAAAGAAAAACAAACAGAGAGCGAAAAGCCTGAGCCAGAAAAGCTTAGCAAGAGCCAGGCCCAAATAGGCGTTAAATGTTGCAAAAATAACAACCGAAAAGAGGATATGCCGGGGGAGGATATGAAGTCCCTGACAAACACTTGTGGCCACACACATGTGCCCCACTCAAACTCTGGAAGGCGGGAGGAGATGGCAGGACTCAGGCAAAGCAAACAAATTAGTCATCATTAGCGTTCGGGCAGGATCAAGGCTCGAGGATTCGAGGATTCCAGGCCGGCGACTCTTGGCGCAACTCGGGCAGATTTGCGTTAAATAAGCGCACTTAATGCGATTACAAAAAAAATATACACACACAGAACGGGAACAGCCGCAAATGTTGTGTGTATATTTTTGCCAAGTGAAATATCAAAAAAGCTGCTGCCGCTTCTCCTCGGCAAATTGAAATCAAAAGCGTAAAAGCGCATTTGCAACATTTGTTTACAACACAGAATACAGAGAATTAAAACTGTTATTAAATACTCTTAGAAGTATTACTAATATTTTATTACCTTTTGTATAGTACGTTTAATTTTTTAAGAGAAAACTTAAGGGCAATTTTTTTTCAAAATTTTATATTTCTGAAAATTAATAAAAGCATTAGAATATTAAAAAAAAAATATATTCAAGAATATATCCAATTTATTTGATTTCAATTCTATTCGTATTTAAAAGTGATTATCCATTCCAGAAATATTTATATTATTTAAATTGTTCTACAATGGACCTATATCTTTGTAACTTGTTCCTTGTAGGGTATCCTTTAAAAAAATATATTCAAATCTAAAAACGAAAAGGACAAACTGACAAATGCAGCCGGAAACGAGTTTCTCTTTGAACAATTTGTGCATGAATAAACCTGTCCAGCGACATGACCACGGCAATTACCAACGAGGATGTAGGCTTCAAATTCACTTCACAGAATTCTGCTTATTTAAAATGGACTCCAAGGTATAGGATGTTTTAGAAATTTTAAAAATAAGTCTTTTAAATATGTTACACATTTGATTTACAAGTGTATTATATTATGTTATTATAAATATTATACTAAGTATCAATATTTATTTTGATATTATTATATATAAAAAATATTATTATTTAATCTCAAGTACTAATTTTCACTTAAAATATGGCTTTACTTCAACAAAACCCCATATTAACCCCTGTTTGATCCCATTTAGATTAATTTTTAGCTCCGCAGAGAGTGAAAAAATTGTAAAAACCTCAAAACTCAACCCATCAGCGAGGTCTAATCACCATGACGAAGCATTCCGTAACCTCCTGCTCCTCAGAATCGCAGAAAAGAGGACACATCAGCTGCGCTTCGGGTACAGGCGGTACTTACACACATGTCAAATGTCACAAAGCGCATTCATAAGGCAAAAAAATTAGCCGCAGCCGAGTGAGAAAAATGTACCCAATCAGCCAGCGAACGAACTCCGCAAAACCCATTCCCACCGAAAACCCACCAAATATGACGAAGTCTCGACCCTTTTTTGGTCGTCAAGCAGCTGTCATAATGATGGACCAAAGTGCATCATCAGCGGCAGAAGCAGCGACAGTTTGTTTGTGGGTGGAAAATGGCAGTAAAGTGATGGGTTTGGGTGGGTATTTGTGTAATCTGGAGTACCCTGTAGAAGAATATTTGTATTACAACTAATTGCATATTTTTAAATGAGTTTAAAATTAATAGAGAAAGAAGAGTAATGAATATACCTTGTAAATTTGTATTAATGTTTTCTAAAATAAAATAAATAATATGATAAATATATTAAAACCATTTATATTACGGTATAAACTATATATAAATAATTTTAAAATATTTAATATTTTGCTTTGGTTTATCCACACATACCCTTGTAATCCAAGGTACTTGAAAAAACCCCACTCTTCCTCCACGCACATGGTGACCAAAAGCCGACAACTCTCGCGACTCCGTTGCCAGCGAAATCCCCGGAAGAACGGCTCACACCCGTTAACACAACACCCAACTCTGGCAGCGACATCGAACATGGAAGTATTTGGGCGTCAGGGCACCAGAGTAGCGGGCATAAATTACAAAAAGCAATTACAAAGCCAAAACACACACGCACTCCGTGCTAATCATGCGAGTGGGTGGGCGGAGGGCAGCCGGCACAGATGCGCGGCTGGCACCTATGGAGCTTCTCGCTGGCATTCAAAAATTGCACACTAATTGCGCGCAATTTGTGCGGATAGCTGAATATCTGGTCATTAGCCTGGGCGGCACTTAAAACGCCCGTATGAGTTATTGTCCGGCCGTCTCAAGGGACCTCCGTAGCGGCACAGGCTCTTTTGGCGCTTTATTAGTCAACGCTGAGGACATTTATCGCCTGGGGCGGGACTTAATTACCAGGCAGCAGTTTATAGGCCAAAAAAGGCATAGAGCGGGTGTTTTTTCCATATCTTGATTTAAAAAAATCCAAGAAGTCGTGAAGCTATCAGCAACTTGTGGTTGATAATTAAAATGAATTTATAGGACAAAAATTGTGAACAATATTTATGTAAGGATTTATCTATTAGAAATATTAATAGATTAGGAAAAATTAAGGTGAGTGAGAGGAAGAACATTTCCATGAGTTATTATATATTTTCTATGGAACATATTCTTATTTTTTTAGGAAGTTAAATTTTTGGCTTCTTCTCTTATCCTTTTTATTGCCTCACAGGGAAATGTATTGAGTCCTTTGTCCAATGCATATCAGTTACTTGGCCATGCAGGAAATAATTTTTTTATGGCCACTTAAGCATTTAAAACGTATTCCATCTTGATTCACTCAGTTGGTTATGGCAATGTTTTAGTTTCCTTTCCTTTTTTTTTGCCTTTTCTTGGTGAATTTAATGCATTGCGTCAAAACGCCATGAAATATGCAACACATGGCGCCTCGAATTGTCTTTTATATGGCCTGCCACACCCACAAGAACGCCTCCTTACCCTTATCGCCTGCATTTACCAGTCGAGTTTTATGTTTTGAGCTTCTGTGCCAATGCAAATGGCGCATTAAAAAATTTGCAAATGTCACGTATGCGAAAGTATCTCTTATCAATGCTCTCAGACTCAGTGTCCTGCCAAACAAAACACTGAAAAAAAATTAATATGCAATACTAGAACAACTGAAATATTAAGGAAAATTAATTTGACTTAAAAAAAAACAAAATAAAATGTTCTACAATATTTTATAAATATTTCAAATAACCAATAAAAATTTGTAACATGTAATAACCAGCTAAGAAAGGACATAAGTATGTAAATTTTCTTCCTGTGCATATATCTCTCCCAGTGGCAGGTCGTAAAAGATAGTCATAAAACTAAAGGAGAAAAGCGTCGAAATCAAAGTATATAAAAACTGGATACCCTCCTGCTACCAGCATTTTTGACTATTTCTTCACACACTTGGTCATAAAATAGATAAAAGACGAAATTTGAATAGGATCAAGAGGACGGGAAGGAAAATCTAAGAGTGTGAGGAGAAGACTTTGGGTGACGCCGGACTGTCTGTCATGTCCTCGAATAATCTATGCAGGAAACGGTTAACGATACTATCCGTAAATGTTTTATTGCCCCCAAAGTATATGGGGGAAGGATGAATGACGACGGGCTCTCCAACTCATAAATATAAATTAAATTATTTAATTTATTGTAATTCAACAGTTTCAGCAGCCCCACGGAAGCAATTATCATTATTTTCCTTGCATTGCTGTATGCGTTTTCTACTTTTATTTAAATCAATAACATAATTTGTTGTTCACCGAAATGAAATTAAATTTAATTGCTCGGGTTATTGATGTTGGTCTAGCTTATTAAGAATGCTTAACCTGGGCTTTGGGCAATATATTCAGTTTATTAAATATTTGGTGAGAGTAAATGTGTTCAACAAGTTTAAATTTCTTCAAGTTTCACAGTAAATAAATTAAGTAAACATCTACTTATATTTCTCCTTAAAAAGTTCTAATTATTTCGAGGAATATTGACCGTTAATTCGTATAACTCCTCCCAATATTTCTCCTTAAAGCGCATTACTTAATTCTAGGTATATTTTCCCCTCATTAATTCGTCAAATTGG
Organism: Drosophila tsacasi; assembly: GCA_018904565.1. Classification (NCBI taxonomy): domain Eukaryota; kingdom Metazoa; phylum Arthropoda; class Insecta; order Diptera; family Drosophilidae; genus Drosophila; species Drosophila tsacasi. The sequence continues at coordinate 48,842 of JAEIHY010003391.1, forward strand.
TGACTAATCTCATAGCCCCAAGCACATCCATCAGTTGTCCCATCAAAGGCCAGGTTTCTGCATGACGATTGCACCTCCACAAGACAATCAAGTAGGTGCCTAACCACCTATTTTATTACCCAAACTCCCATTTCCACACATTTACACACACATCAGCCGGCATGAAAACTCGCAGCATGACTCATAGATGATGTAAAAAAATATATGTAGGGAAAGGGAGACCTCAAAGCCCCACACTCCACACTTGCACACTTGACTACTGCCCAGGGGGAAAATATTAGTGCAACTAAGACTAAAGACAAATAATGACATAAACCAAATAGGACACACACAAAGGGGCCCTAGAATAGAACGCCGAACACGTCGATGCCTGCCGAAAAAAAGAAAGAACAAAATCAGAAAACCCATACCATGCCTTATCTAACCATAAAAATCTATGGAAAAAGGGGCGAAAATTACTCAAATAAAAAAGAGAAGAATCTACTGGCATGTTTGTACAAGACCAAAGAACGGACAGGCAAACGGACAAATCTTCGGTAGGCAAACAAAAAGAACAATCAAATAAATTAAACAAAGGCGGAGGAGACGGTGCCGAAGAAGGTTCTCCAAGTGGATCGCACGTCCGAAGGCAATCTTATCGGCATATCAGTTTTCCCCGCTCGATTTTCGGTTTTTGCTCCGGGTGTACGGAGTCGGAAAAAGGAGATAAATTCGGGGGCAGGGGTCGAGGACCAGTGTCCGAGTCCCGAACACAGTTATGCACATGTTCTACCCAAGCCGCCAGACGGCGCGACGATCATCAAAGCCCCCCACCAAGTGAGACTGCTCTCCAAAAGCCCCCAACCACTGAGAATTCACCAGCGAAAAGCAAGTGAGATTAGATCAGTACTGTGATATGACCATAAAAATACCTCTTGATGAGAACTTTATATTATTTAAAGGTAATTTTAAAGTCTTAAAGGAATATATTGCTTAATAACATTGTGGAAAGTGATTCAGTTTTTAATAATTGGTATTTGTTTTAGAATTCGTGAAATTTAGCGATAAAATATGGATATACTTATAAATGAAAGAAAATTGATATTTTAACTTTGCGATATAGAAGCGATATATGTATATAGGGACAATAAATCGATTTTCTAAATAATATATTGGTCTGAAAACTTAGAAAAATTATATATTCCATAGACACTACGGATATATCGCGATAAAATTAATATTTCCAGGTTAAATGCGATATTATTCGAGATTTAAAAATTCGATTTATCAAAGGATTTGATAAATTTTCAATAAAATATTGAATGATATATTATATCGAAACTTATCTCTGGGTAAATTTAGATTCCTACTAAATTTCCTGCTTGAGATAATAAATATATAAATAAATACTTGAAAATATATATTTTAAAGTATAATTGTTATCTAAATTATATATAAATATAATATAAAATATACCCCTCTTATTTACCTTCCCTGGGTATCACCAGTTGAGAACACACAGGCAACAAACACTCGTTAAACAACATTAAATGGGTCTCGTTTTGGGCTGTGGAATGGGAGCATGCGCGGAACCATCGAGGGGTTCGACGGGGGTACAACCAGGGTTATGACTCATCCCGAGAATCGGGCCTGGGGTCTGGGAATCGCTGAAAGTCGTTCCTCGGCTGGCGGTGCTCTCTTTAAGCTTCCGCGGCAGACGTTGCCGATCGGCTGGGATTCGTTGGGATCCGCTCCATTCGTCTGCCTAAGCAGCCCTCAATGACAGGCGTTACAAAATGGGAAAAAATACACATATATAAAAAAGGTAGGAGAATGAGTTAATGACCCGAGTGCTACGGATCACTTGGCAATTGTCTTTGTGTCTGCTTTCTAAATGGGAAATCAAATAAACCCGAATATACATACGTTTCTGACAAGATCGAAATGCGGACCCAACCACACAGACCACCAGTTGGGATCTTGAAAAATTAACACAAATTAACGAAACGAAACGGAGCCAAGGCAGAAAAAGATACACAAACAGCAAAGTGTGAGAAATGGAGAGTTCTTCGGATGGGGAAGACTGCGGGAGCAACAAAGAGATGACAATATTTTTGGGGCCGAAGATGAGGACTGATATTGCGCAATTCTGGGAATAAAATATTGAACAAAGTGAGAGGGTGAGGACACCAACCTGTATGAGGAAATGAAATTGAGAGGGAATTATAAGACTTCTCGAGAATGAATGAATGGAAGGCGACAAAGATGACCTAATTTGGTAGCTGTTTTTTAAGATTTACTTAATTTTTTTTACTACGATATAAATGATTAAACATAAAGAAGAGATGTTATTGATAGAAATTCTTGTTATATTATATTTGATTTAAAAAAAATTAAACTAGATCTTGGGGCATTCATTGACTCTTAGGTAATATTTTAAATATATAATTCTTCTAAGAAAATGTAGGAATAAATAATTTAGAACTTAAAACTATTTACAAAATATTCATCATACCCAAATTTACACTTTTTAAGAAATAGATTAGTAATCTAAAATATTGTTTGATAAAAAACTATATAATTGGAAAGCATACAAAAGATATAAATCGAGATAGAGAAAGTCTGGCACTATTTTTGTTAATGATCATATGGAACCAATGGTTAATTACAGTTAAGTAGAGCATTCAATATCAAATATACTACGATTAATTTAACTAAGTGATATATTTACTATATGAGTGATGCACTTGTTAATAAAATAAAACATTTATCAAAAGGAATAACTAAACAAAATATCAATCAAAATATAAATATTACTGTTTTTAATTTAACGCGCTTTTCATTTTCCAACGAAACAATTGCGTCATAATTAATCTTTAAAAGTTCTGATTAACAAGCCCTTTATGGTATACATAATAACGGTACAATCAAATACGAGAAAAAAAGAAAAATTCCCAGTCGAGTTATCGCATTGTTGATATTACTCATTAGCATCCGCGAATGTTACGAATGTTTTTACATACTATAATCGCAGATACATATATGGGGAGTGTGTAAGATATAACATTTTGAGGCAGTCCCAGACAAAGACTCCGAGACACGTCAGAAGATGACCACAGAAAAAACAACTGATGAAATTACGGCCAAAAGTTTGCTTTCATTTGGGAATAACTTGCTGTAAAGTGAATTTCTGGAATCCCGATCAGAAAAACGGTACCCGGACAGGACTTCCGGGTTGATCGAAAGCTCGATTGACACAATTCCCAGGAATGAATTTCATGTGGGTCATTTGGCATGCAGATTGAGAACTTAATCGATGAAAATAATATCTAATTTGACAAATTCAATAAGCCACAAGACACCACCTAATCGGAAAGTCAGACTATTAGATATGCAAATGATATATGGGTTCTCAGCCCTACTTGTTCCATGACTAATTTGAATAAAAAACTCCAATAATTACCCGCATGACTGGTAGGAATTCAAAATCATGTAATCCTTTAAGGAAATGTAAAATAAACAAAACCTTCCGATTCGTATCTTAGGGCTTGAAGATTTCGCCTCATTGGGCAATTAGAGAACTCAGTTACAGAGATCATAATCTCGGGGTAAGAATAACAGGAGAAAGATTGCTCAAAGGTCTTTAAGAGTTCAATCATCGAACTAATTGACATTTCGAGAGCCTCAATTATGTTTAATGCGCAAATTGCCGCAGGTTGAGCTAAAATGGAATACGTTTAAGGGATAATGCTGGCCAACCTGAGACCCTTCAAGACTCCACCTTCTCGGGCAATGATTCAGCCAGAAGCCAGAAGCCAAAAAAAAAGGTCCCAACCTAAGCTCCGCCCCAGAAGGCGAGACAGACCCAAAAACTCACAAATTTCCAACTTGAACCACATTGGTTCCCCCCAAAAAGGTCGGAAAGAGAGCGAAGAACATTATTTTTTGGCTTCCTCTTTTGGCCCGACGGAGCATAAAACGCTGTTAGGAAATAAGCCACGCCCAGGCTTCCCGGATTTATGTGTTGACGCGAACCCGGAAAGAAAAGACCAACGAAGTAGGAAAAAATGTATATAACTATGTAGGTATGTCCGAAGGGGAAAGAGCGAGAGAAAAGTAGAGTAGTTCCTTTCAACAATAGACCTAGACATCGCAGATGGAGAAGCAGTAGCTGGCGACGCAGAACAACCCCCGAAGTGGCAGCTATTCTCTATCGCAGTGGAAGCACTTGAGACGCAATCCGTAAGATACTGTTGGTGGGCTCAAGTGCGTGTGTAGGTACAGTCCTACGGCATTATGGGTGGAGTTTAGCTGGGAGCTGGGAACTAGTAGTAGTTAGTATATTTTTTAAGTACATAAAATATTTGCTTATAAATAATTAAATAAAATATATTTATATTTATATTTATAAATTAAGAAGAAACAGTTTATTTAAAAAAAGACAGACAATTTTCTATTACTTTATTAATTAATTATTTTGTTCTTATAGTTATGAGACCTTGTTAAAGTTCTTTAAATATACATCTAAAAAATCCTATAGTGATAGTATATTAATAAAAAATATATAGATAGTAATTATTATAAGGCTATATGGCAGTTAAAATTCATTACATATTTATTTTAATAAACAGAGATAACTTCAGCCGATTTAGTGTTAGATCTTTTCATGCAAAAGATTAATTTTCAAGATACACTAGTTACTAACTCAATTACTCATTTTTCGGGCAAGCAAATATTGATTGAGAAAGCTTTAAATAAGTTTTTGCGTCAGAAAAGAGAAAGTTATAATTATCACCTACTCTTTCTAGTTCTAGATTACAAAACATTGCGTAACTTATTTAATTTCCATAATAAAATAAACCACATTCTAAGTATAATGATGATTCCTCTTATAATTTAATATGCCCCCTTTCCTTTGTAATATAGAACAGGTCAACGTAAGTACACCTTCATTCATAAAATTATAAAAGAAACACAATGAACACTGATCAAAGTGATTTTACAAACGAAAGCCATTGTTCGTATATCATAACCAACCGAAGGCTAATTAATAATATTTTAATCTCGGGTATAATTTTCGTACAAAACAAAAAATGTCTTTCCTGCGAAAATATTCATTCATATCTGAGTTGTTCCGCTCTAACGGGTATACTGCCAGGGAAAAATACAAAAAATATGATATCCATTGTGATAATATACCCATTAAGTATATGCTGCTTGCCTTTAATTTATGGCAGATTGTCATAATTCTTAGTCGGAAGCTTCGAATGATTGTGTAAACACTTGTAGAATGCAAGATACAGATAAAGAGAGATATGAGTATATAGATATGGATGACAGGTGGGCTCGTCAAAGAGAGAAATATAAGAAATGGGAACTCTACTTTGCCCACTTGCCCATATTTCAAGTACACCAGCCTTCAACCTACACACAAAGCTTTTTTTTTATACATTTGCGGGAGGTATTTCTAAGTTATGATTAATATCTTATATATATTATATTTAGAAGTACATAAAATAAGTATAAGTATTTAGAAGAAAAATAATTTAAAATAATAAGAACCAATAAAATGTGTGTCTCGATACAAAAAGTTTGATCAGAGTAGCATAGCAAACACAGCCGAATTTCCTACTAATTTTTATCTGATTGATCTAAAAGTTGTTATATTGTTGTATTATGATTTAATAAGGCATAGTGTAAAGTCTGGTTGATCTACCTTAAGCCATATTCCATGTAGGCTAGGTATTACACCGAAGAGTATACCAAACTTCGTAACCCAGAAGATAGCCTTTTTCCATATCTCTATCTCCCTTTCTCCACCTGTGCCTCTCCCTCTCAGACTCCTTGGCTGAAAGCGTTTGTCATGCCCTGACGATTTAATACAATTAATATGCTAACTGTACTTCTCGCCGCACACACAGTTACAACAAAGGCGACGGCACACACCGGGCACTGGCTTATACAAAGCACGCTTGGCAACAGGCGCAAGGTGGCCCCGCCTCCCGCCCACCACAAATTTTACCTTTTTTTTCTTTTTTTTGGGAGCTGCGAATGAGGCGATGTCAACAAAAATACCAAAACAAAAAAACCTCAGCCAGAGAGACACCACAGAGAGGCTACAAACGAGAGCAACTCAGCAGCAACCACCGGGAAAAAGAGCGAACCGTGGCCAGGGAGAGCCCCGGGTATAAATAGCCAGCGAGCAGCGCTCAATATATTCAGTTGGAAATTACCCAGCGAGGCGAAAGCAGCCCGAAAGATACAGATACATTCAAAAAAAAGAGAAAATCCAAGAACAAAGTGAACGAACTCAAAAATACGAAAGAAATACGTGTGCGAGAGACAACAACAAAGAACTACATAAAAACTTGATAAACATTCATTGTGCCGAGGAGAAAGTCATTGAGTCATCTTGTGCAATTCCCAATTTAAGATAAAAATATAAAACAAAGAATCGGAGTTATGGCAGTGGCGTTCTTCATACCCGACCAGGCGACCTTACTCCGGAAAGCGGAGCAGGAGGAGCGGCAGATCCTGCGTTTGCGGGAGTCCCAGTGGCGATTCCTGGCCACCATCGTCCTCGAGACGCTCCAGCAGTTCAGCCAGTGCCTGCCCAAGTCGGGCAGAAAATCCGGAAAATATCGCAAGCCCTCTCAGTGAGGAACTACATCCACAACATCAGCTACTATAGTCCAGTCCAAAATCCAGAGTACAAAGGAAATAAGCATCAGCCAACCCAAATAATGCGAAAATCAGTCATCATGCAACAGCCGACGGCATTCGATTTCTACTCAAAAGCAACCACAACAAACCCACCCAATTTTTTAGTTTACTCATCAAAGCGATTGTGATAATGGTTTTGTTTCTACAAAATACTAATTAAACAAAAAAATCCACAAAAATTAAAAAAAAATATATATTTTACAAAAATCTTTTATAAAAATCTCTTTGAAAATGTCCCCAAAACTTTTGTAAGCAAATTTTTTAAAGACCTCAAAAAAATAGTTTCATTAGCTATAATTTAAATGTAAAGCCTATTTAAATGAATTACTACTGTAATAGTGTGTAAGTTCTTTTGTAAGCGACTTTTTTCTAAGTTTTTCCTAAGAGCAAAACCCAGGAAGAAGAAAAATGAATCGTAGTTGGCTAAAAATTGCATCAATTTTTTGTCAAACAAAAAGTCAATAAATAAAAGACAATGCAAAAATTATATACATAAATCTCTTGAATTTCTCATTTATTGATGGCGGGACAATTTTTCAGATTTTTAGTATGGAACAAACGAGCCGCTGATGACGCAGGAGAAACCAAGGTGAAATAACCGCATTTTTCACATTTCGGCTTTCACCGACGGCAAAAGGAACTTTCTAGAAATCAATCAAGAATATATTTCCTCAATTTCCGACGGCATTTTGATTTAATGCCGATATGACGGAAGGAAAAATACAATTTAAGGGTCAAATCTTTTTTTTAATCATATTAAGTCACAAATTCTTTTATATTTTTGGTAAAGAATTATTTCCGAAAAACATTATTACCAGAAAAAAAATGCAGACGGAACATCCTTTAACAATTATTTAAAAACATCTTAGAAGCTTAAGAATTATCATATCGTTTTTATTATTTTCCATTTATATTTATTTTTATCGGTATGATTAAAAATGAAAAGTATTCTTTTATTCAAATTATATTCTTACTCCAGAGAATGTAGTCGAATTTTCTAGAATGATTTAAACCTGAACTTTACTTATTTTAATAAATAAATATCTGTTTGTTGTTGTTATGTAAACATATTTATGAATTTGGACGAAAACTAATTTATATTTATTTACCTAAAATTCACACACATTTAAAAATATAAATTAATATTAAAATACAAATATTAAACAATTTAAATTTAATACTTCTAGACTAAAGATCTGGCCATTAAAAAACTATATATATATATTCCTTCATAAATGTAAAATAAATTTAAATTAAGTAATCTCTCTTCAATATCCCTCCTGAATAAATTTTGATATTCTAGGAATCCTTATACTTCAACGAAAATGAGCTTTGGCAACCGAAGTTTTCCACTCTGGGATAAACTTTTCAGTCACTTCGACAACATTGTTCGACAAGCGTCGGCAACAGTCAAGTACACAAAGAAAATTCAATTATGCAAAAAAGAGAAATACAAAAATATTTTCCAAGATTTTTCGATGCAGAAAGTTTGTGCCAAAAGAAGGGGAATACACTTTCCTCCTTCCCGCCCTCGATAATGTCCAAAAATTAGGTGCTAACAAAACAATTTGCATTTTTAAGTTAATTTTTGCAAGAAAAGCAATTGGCAGGAAAAAAAACACAGAAGCACAATATGCAATCCTTGAGGGTCTCGTCATCAGCTCCAAGGATATGACTCGGCGCCGCGAACAAGACCAGGACTTTTAATTAAACTTTTGCACTTATGCAGCTGCCATATCCGTGCACATCCTGCAGTTCAATTCACTTTGATTGCCCGAAAAAAGTCCATAAAAGTTTGAAAAGCGCGCTCGCGCAAAAAGAAATCAGAAATTTCACTTTGCCAAACAAAACTAATTAACGTTAAACAGATAAAAGTTTTGCCCACGGGAAAACGGGCTTGGCATATGAAAAATAATTAACACAAGTTTATGATTATGCTGAAGCTGCGCCAAATGTCGAGCGATTTGTAAGCGAAAAGCGAGAGGAGTTGTAAAAATCACAGACAGAAAGCATTTAATCCCTGGCAGAAATTCTTCCAGAACTTCTCTCGTTCCTTAATTAGTTCGGAAAGCGTTTCTAATGCCGGGAGAGGGGCGCAGAGATCGCTTAGAGTTAAGTGAACTCGAATTAAAACAAAACTTTATCCATAAATTTCCGAGAATTCATTTCGGTCAAGAGAGGTATCCCAGTTTTATGTTTTTATCCTTTTTTTTGGGACCTAACCTTGACTGATCCGTATCTGCAGGCAAGTCGGTTTGTTTTCCACATAATTGTCTGAGATGTTGGCCAATTTTTGGTAGTCTTTATTCTTTATTTCTTTATATTCTTTATTTTCAAAAATGAATTAGTTTGAATGGCCTAGAGACAGGCAACAGGCCCAAAAAAAGGTACAAAGACCATCGAACCGATCGACGGATGCTCGTGCAGAAATAAATGAAGAACCAAAAAAAGGAGCTAAAGGCAAATCCCCAAACAAAAGGCAAAAATTAATTTGTATGGAGTTGAATTTGGGTTGCCCTTTTAAGAAACTATTTTTAAAGAAATAAAAAATAATAATTGGTTGTGTATCTACAGAAACTATTAAAATATATTTGAAGATTTACGTTTTATATTTCTGGATTTTTTAGTAAGCAAACCCAACAATATTTGTAACATACTCTGCCAAAGAATTAATCATCTTTGTGTATAAAGCAAAATCGTTTTAGATCCCTTGTTTTTCTTATCTTCCTTTTACTTTACCTTTTATTTAATTTTTACCAAACAGACAAAAAAGAAATAAAATGAAATCAAATCGAATCAGCGATGAACTAATGGTAGGCAGCCTAATGTCATTAGCTTCGACTTTTTGTGCAGCAACGTAGAAATGTTCTTGTTAGGGAATTATGAGAGCAAGGGTCCTGGGCCAAGGATTAGCCAAAGGCGTGCGCGTGTGGGTGTCGTGTAATCAATTGGAAAACTCCACCGAACCACCGAGACATCGAGTCACCCAGCCACCGCCTCCACCTTGGCTATTATGACAGTTGTGCAAATGGAGGAAAATTGTAGGAAAGGAAATTGGATTAGTGGCTCGAAAATGATTAAAATGCGACCTCTTGAAAAAATATCAATACAAAAAAAAAGAAGCGCCCTCTCCTTGAAAAAATGTAATCAAAATGGGTAAAAGTGCTCGACAAAAACATCATTTATAAGCCGCGACAGCCTGGAGCAACCGAAACATTTAAAAATATACTTTGATTGATGACATCTAGTCAGATAGCCGGAGTCGAGAAGTCCAGGCGAAAAGGACACGCACACGAGCCAGGAAACGAGGCGAAGGAAAAAAAAAGAAAAAGCAGGGAAAATACATTAATTATTGAAATGTCATTAAGAGGAAGGCCCGAACTGACGTCCTCCAGATTCGCATGAATATTTAATAGGAAATTGTATCCGAAATAACGAAATAAGAAAATTATTACAAGACGGTGATGCGTGACCGTCGCAGGATACATGATATGCGGTGAAGGAAAAACTCTTACCGAATCACGCAAGATAATGTCTGACGAAGATGGAACATAGTCACTCGAATCGCATTAATTACAGGGTGGATTCCCTATCACAGGATATATA
>JAEIHY010003395.1:0-15691 GCA_018904565.1 Drosophila tsacasi
TACTGCAAGGGTATTTAAACTTCGGCTTTTGCCGAAGTTAGCTTCCTCTCTTGTTATATTTATCAAATGTCCGAAAGTCCTTGAGCCTTTGCCTTTTAAAATCATTTATAATTCCGCGTTTTAATATATGGAAACACAGCTCAATTTGTTTTATTGCAATCTTAACTTTTATAAATATGAACAGGGCACATCTATATCATATTCAAGATTTTCTGTTTGACAGGGCAAAAATTGTCCGTACAATAATCCTCAAGATGAGTTCAAACATAATTCCCGCGAAGGAAAACAGTAATCCACTCCGCGTTCTCTCTCTCCGATTCGGTTGCTTCCCCAGCAACTGGTTAGTGCAAATATTTGTCGTAACGGAGAGTCAATCATTTGTCCATCCATCTAAGTCCGCCATGCAACCTCCAAAATCAGATACAGAGTGCACTGTGGGTTGCCTGCGGTAACCCGCCCGGCAGCATGTCCATATGTCCACCCCCGAGATCCAAGTTAAAAGGCACTTGTCGTGGGGAGGAAGAGCATTGAGGATTGGCCAACCCTTTCTGATTCCACGGTTGTATGCTCAAAGGGATGCTCTCGTCCTGCTAAGTATCCCTGGCAACCCGTTAATTTATAGAGCTTATGTGTCTGCGATCCAGTTGAGATGCCCTTCCTGCCTTACTTTCCTGCCATCTGGGCCCTGCACTTAGATGCGATTAATGGATTAAAGGCGTTTATTGTCTCCGGTCTCCGAGGTACATCGAATCGATCGGTCGGTCGTCCGGGTGACAATTCGACGGCTGGGACTCGGGAATTCAATTGGCAAAGTGACTGCGGCGTCGGCCTCGCAATGTGGGTCGATGTCGTCCGGTTGCCAATCAATTTTCCAGCGCCAACCTGGCAACAAGTCAAAAATAAAGCCATCTGCCCGGTTGGCAACGTCTCCACGCCGCTCCTTTCTCTTATCGACTGCCGGGAATCTTATCGCGTCCAGTGACGAAACAACAGGAGACGCAGCCAGACACAAACACTCAGCCAGCCAGAAAGATAGACATGGCCATTGAGTATTATTTGTTCCCTCCCCCCCGGAGAACGGGCTCGAACCCGGGCCAAACATTATTAACAACAACCATCGGCGGTCGTGTGCCGGGCAGCCTCGGGCTCAGCCTCCGGTGACGGCGTCAAGGAGGAATCCCTGCTCATTGTGACTGTATCGGGGTGTTGTTGTTGTTGCTTGGGGATGTCAACGTGCTCGTCATCACTTTGTATAAATATCCTCGAGCACGTATATTCCATGGGGCCACGTGCTCGGTGTGCTGCGTGAGCGTGGGTCCAGGGCTTCAGAGATTAATGCACGCATTAGTTGATTTAATTCATATTACGCCGGCTATTCCTGCCTCAGTTGTTGCTCTGGCTGTTGTCCTGGCCACCAGCGGCAATTGAGACATGCTGGGGAATTCCCTGGCAACAATTGTGGGAGACGACAATGAGGAGAAGCTGCTTAAGGCATTCGAATTTAATATCGAATCGATGGGCGGCTGGAAACAAACTGAAATTTCAGTCGAGGGGATTGCCGAGAAGATGTTCCTTCGCCTGTTTCCCACCGCTGACACCTACCGCTGACTGTTGTCTGTCTGTTTAAACATTTGGCATACATTTGCTTTGCTTAGTCAGGAGTTCGCCGGCAGCGGAGCCAGCGAGCTTAGCATTGAATTTCAATATATTTCATGGTTTTCAATCAATTTCATGGCAAACTCCCAAAGGGACTCCCCCTGGGACTTGTCAAGAGCACGGTTCGTCATCGTCATCAACCATCAGCATCATCATCATCGTCCTCCTCAGAGGAAGCGGCACGAACAGGAGCAAGAGCCGGAGCTGTAGCAACCCGAACACTGCTCGCCAGCAACTTTTTGTATGGCAAAGTTCTTCTTTCGTCTGAGGATTAATTTGTAAAGCAGCCTTTGCGCTCTTTGTCCCTGGCCGGCAAGCTTCTTGAGCCTCCTCCGGATTATGAATCCCTGGCAGGCACCTGAAACACTGCATTTGGGTTGGAAAAAACTTATTTTTTGAGCCTTCGTTTCAATTAAATGTGCTGCAACTAACGATCCCGCAACCCTTTCTCTTTCATCCCTTTCCCTTAGCCGGCCGAGCGCCTCCGGAGCCCTACTACGGCAGCTACGTCGGAGAGTTTACCAACTTTGCCCACGGCATCAAGGTGAGTCCAGTCAGTCGAAGAGTTTAAATTCCTCGTAAACTGAGTTTGAATTATAAAATTTTTAATCGTAAATAAACTGCAGTTTGGACTTTACCCAAATATATATTGAAATATTCCTTCCTCAGGGCCGAATCTATGCGGTGGACGAGTCGACGCTGTTTGTCAAATCCTTCGCCTACGACGGCACCGGACCGGACGCCTTCTTCTGGGTGGGCAAGACGCCCCGGCCGAGTCCCGACGGCTACATCATACCCTATCCGGAGGAGTACATGGGCATGTGAGTATCGGAGAATGCACTTGGCTTTACATTTATTTGGTTTTCGACTGGCCAGAGGCTGGACCTTGTTGAAGGCGGAAGCTGAGATGGAGGTGGGGACCGAGAAGGAGACGGATGGGAGTGTCCTGGCTACTCGAGCGCAGCAGGCCATTTCCTCAGAATGTGTGTGTGTGTGTGAGAGAGAGAGTGCCTGGATCCTTGCCGACTTTACGTTACGCACGGCTGACAATGAAACCACTTTCAAAAATTAAAAAACATTTTTCATCTCGCCTGCCATTTGTGCTCGCTCTCGCTCTCGCTTTCCTCTGCCTTCTCCCTTTGTTGCTCTGGTTGTTGTTGGTTGTGCCTTGTGTGTGTCGCTTCGTTGCCTCCTAATGTGAAAAACTCATTTATTTCTTCACGTTAGATTTGTGGTCATATGTGGAGGCGGGAGTGGCAGTCACAGTCGCAAACAAAGAAAGCCGCAAGACACGAGCACAAAGCGATGGCAGAAAGTTTCAGCTTTTTAGCTACTATTTACTTGAGTCGCCACAAGGTTAAGCCGCTCAACTAAGTATTTACCTTGCCAGTCTCCTGGCAGTCCTCCTCCTCGCGCTGCCACTTGAACGCACTAAGTCGCCCCGCGTTTCCGTTCCCCTACTTGGCCTAATCCGCCGCTGCATCCTGGCCACAATTTGACGTCATTTGGCCTGCACATTTCATTATCACGAAGAATGCAGCCCCACTAGCTAATCCCGAGCCTCATCCTAAATCCCTCATCCCCGAGCTCAGTCAAGGCAAAGGTAAAGTGGCTCCCCAAGCGGCATTGGCATTTTCTCAGGCGCGATAGAAAGAAAACGTAGCTAAGGTGAATGTTGTCTTTGATTTCCACGATTTCCACTACCCACGAGGGTAGTCAATGCCAAGGTTTTAGCCCTCTAAGGATAAAGCATCCTTGGAATAAGAACCTGAAAACAAGGAAGGATTAAATGCTATTTATTTTTGGGTTAAACAATTACTTAGAAGACATACTAGGATGCTTTAGGAATCATTAAGGTTATTAAGCTTTTTAAGGGCCTAAATTCTATAGCACAAACGATATATTTAATAGTTCCCAAGTTTCCATTTGTTTCTGATATCTCATGAAATATATACTAGAAATGTTACATAATTTTAGCACATAAACTCTATTTTATTACAAGATCTAAAGATAGTAGTATATGTTTCAGTTTAGAAGCCAATCTTAGCCCCGCTTGAAAACTGATTTTTGCATATTCAATCTTTGCCAAAATATTTCCCTAATGCCAAGGATAACAAAACGTTGCGTGCGAGGAATAAGCGATTCCCAGAAAGCGGCTTCCTCCCATTGCGCAGTCTCCATGCTCCCCAAACCCAATCTCAATCCCAGTCTCAATCCCCAATCCAACTCCAACTCAAACCCCACTTTCCGTTTGCCAGGATAAAGAAAAACCTGAGAATGTTTACGCTTTTGATTTCCCCATTCGAAAATCTCAACTGCTCGGCGCGGTTTCTCGCTTGAGGAATCGGATTCAGATTCGGAATCAGAATCGCTGCTTGATGATGTGTGAGTGCGGCGGACTGAAGGCGATGCAGAAAACCATCCGAGGCGAATCGGTGGCCCACACCCAGGGCATTCATATTGTAATCGACTTTAATGCGTTTCATTGTTGATGCCACGTGCCGGGCTTTATTAGTTCAATGTACAGCGATGCCATTGCCTCCACATCCATCCATCCAGTGGCAATCCTCCCCCATCCACCCTGCTGTCCTGCTGACAAAGAGCAACATTGTGTGGAGGGGCTGGGGCGAGGGATTGGAGGCGGTGGTGGAGGTGGAAGCCCGGAACGCCGTAGCGATTGCACGCTTTTACGCTTTCAGACACATTACCCATACCCCCCGTTGTACATTACCGCGTGCACCTTCTGACGCTGCCGCTGGTTGGGCTGGGAAAGTGGGTGGTGGGTAGCTGAAGGTCGGCGGCGGCGGCGGTGTGTGTGTGTGTGTGTGGTGTTAGCACGATGATGATTGCTGTATTATGTGGCACACCGCCGCCGCTATCGCAATCGCATGCATTTGAGCCAACAAATTGCGCGCGTTTATTATGTCTAATGATTTTTATGTACGAAATTATGTGTGTCTGTCTGTCTGTCGCTGAACGATAATTGATAAATGCAACTGATTGGCACTGGGACAGGCTTCCTCCACTCCGGCTGGCAGGAGCGGCGAGTGACAGCGCCGGAGCTGGCTTCTTGCTAAGCTTTCCGGGCGTACGCCAATCAACGTTAATTATCCCAACTGCTTTTGGCGGGCTTCGTTGAAGGGCTGTCAATCCTGCTGCATCACGAGCGTGTTGGATGTTCAAAAGAAAATTAAGGCGCTCCAGGAAGAGATACAAGGCTTACTAACTCTGAAGACCATGGAATGCATTTACAGGAAAATTGATAAAGAATCTCTTTCCGAGAAGAATACCCCACGATGGCCTTTTCAAATTTCTAAAGTAACTAGAATTTATTGTTCGAGCTAAGCTAGAAAATTAATATTTAAAAAAATAATGGAATCAGTTTCCAGCTAATATTTCGTTCCTGAACATATAATAAAACTAAAACTTCCCCACTGTTTATTGTGCTCGCAAGATAGTACCTATGCTTTTTCTTGAGTGGACTCCCTGCTCCTGGAGCTGCTCACTTCTTTTTGTGTTCACGCTCGCTTTAGCTCTGCCCTGGCGAAAGGGGGAGGTTGGTTGCCCGGGAGGGGAGGGAAAGGGGAAGGGGTTGGATGGTGGCTGTGTCACAATGGATGCATCGAGCATAAGTAATTAAATTAGAATTTTTTGAGAAGCATGAAAGCGACGCAGCGCTGATTAACGCCCGTTGCCCTGACAATGAGTGGGGCGCCGTTGCCTTGTCCCAGTGACACCACCACCCACAGCCAACCCCCTGCATTACCCCTCTAGCCCCTCCTCCCGGCTGTTGCTCATTTGCATTTGCACAACAGAACGCCGCACCTCCCCGCGCTCCACCTTGGCGCTTGCCTTTCGCTTAGCTCTGATTTATGCAGATTTCATTAAAGTTTGCTCCATGCAAAGTAGCAAATGAAGTTTTAGTTGAGTTTCCCCCTCCTGGCAGCCATTATTGTACACTAACCAGCAGCAGGATGTGCTACCCGGATCGTCCTTCGTGGTGTTAATCATCGCTGACAGCGCAGCCGCAACGCGAAATACAGTTTTGGCTGTCGCCTTCGGCGGTGTTGTGCCCATTGCCATTAACTCGATTAAGCACCAGAGTTGGTGGATTTATTCGGATGCAGTTCCTGCGCAATAGGTCCTCATCCCCTGCACCTTGAAGACCCTCAGCCCCCAAGTGGCAGCGCCTGTTGCTGTCACTCCTCTCCCGGTGCGCTCAGAAGTAGGCAACGATTCTGACACCTTCGCCGGAAACGAATTATAAAGACAAGAAAGAAAGAAAAGCTGATCTTTGGGGTGTCTTTCTTAAATTCATTTGTGATTTGACTCTATTTAAAATATTAATAAATATTTAATTATTTTTATGGAAATCTCTTTGAATCAATGTACTTACACTTTAGTTAAGATTTGAGCTTTAAAATTCTAATTTAAAGGATGTGAGGGACTAGCGGTTGGGGTTGTAAGATAATTTCAATAAAAAACTTAATCTCTTAATTTTTTGGGACTTAACCAATAAATATATACACAAATTTTTTTAAAGAATGCTTTATTGAATTCTTTAAATATTTATTTTCCATGTGAGTTCTTTAATATTTTAACAGTTTCCTCTTGGGCATATCTAAATCCTTTTCTGCGTAAAAACCATTGAATTATTTTCGTATGCTCACTTAAGTTTTTACAAAAGTAAAGTCGCATCCTTCTCTGTTATATATTTTCCATGCATTTACTGCTAACTAGATTTTCCGCAGCTCGTTAGAGCACATTTCGCCGCAATCTATAGTGGTTTTCTTCCCCCGGACCAAAGCCTTACTAATTATTATTGTTGCTGGCGTGATTAATGCCCCCGCCCGGCGCCATCTCCGGCGCGAGCACCCCTGCTGCCAGCACTTTAATACAAATTTAATTGAGTAGTCGTTGCTGGGACTCATCATCCGCCTGCGGACTGTCACCCACAGAAGCGGGGGCGTTGGCTTGGCTCCGTCACGGAAACATGAAATATTCATAATAATTTTAGAATATTTTCGGGGGTGGCTTGTCCTCGGTTTGGCTTTGTTCGGGGAATCCGGATGGGGTTGGGCGCGAGTGTGGGATGTTGGGTCTGGGATGATTGGGCCCTCTGCTGAGTTGGCGCGTTTTATTGTCTGCGAAATGCCCTCGATTGTTGTGCGTTTTGTTTATCGAGCGGCAGGCAGTATATACAGTATATACTGCCAGTCAGCAGGAACGGAATCCGGTGGTCGAGCAACAAGTTAAGGGCTTAGTTGCGAATGGAAGGCCACACAAGCGGGCTCCGAATTCCAACTAAACTAATTGGGTGAAAGTGCATAGATGCTTAGAGCTGAGCGATAGCAAATAGAATAAAATCGATGGGCGGCCAGCGCCCCAATCCCACTTCCTTTTCCACTCCCATTCCAATCCATTCTAAGTGCATCAATAAATGTCGAACTCGAACTCACTCAAGCCAGGCGGGGAGATGTCCTTGCCGAGAGGAAGGACAGGCAAATCAAACAGGGCAACAAACACACATATTTGCCAGGCGGAAACTGTAATGGAACTGGGAATCGAAGGCAAACAGACTTAAGCCGAGGAAGACGGCCTCGATACACACTGCTGTCGTGGGGGTGGCAGGAGGACACGACACATCCCTTGGTAACCAGCAGATAGATACATTTGATGCACTGTTGACACAGTGACATTCAATTTGTTTTGGCTCATTAGAGGCTGCACCAGTTGCTGCTGGCATCTGGACAGGAGCTTGGACTTTGGTCCTCGGACCACGACCCAGCGACCCGTCGACCCGTCGACAGCCTCGTTTCAAGGGTATTATTGTCTAAGTGCTTAGCCGTGTCTAATGCGGATTGCGTGGCCTCCGCTGACATTCATTAGACGGCGACCTTTCCACTTCAGCGGCTAGAGCCGACTAGCCCACTAACTGACTGATTGACTCGCCGCCCGCCACTTGTCCCAGTTGCGATGGATCGATCCTCCTCAACCCCCAGCGCCCTCAAGGAGCTCGAGCTCGGGCTCGGGTTCGGGCTGTCTCTCTTTCCCATGATTTATACTATAACCCGCCGTGTCGACAGATACAGATTCATCTGGGCAAACACTCGCTGCTGCTGCTTCTCCTGCCGACGACGACGACAGCCCCCTTGGGATTGGCATACTTAGACTTCAAGTTGATTATTAATATTCCCAGGAGTCTGTCGTGGAAGCGAGATGAGATGCAGCAACTGTAGGATATGTAATCATCGGAAAATCCACATGATTATAGAAGCAAGCCACTGCACTGAGGAAATCAGAGGGTGCCTTATCCTAGTACCATAAACATTATTTCAAGTGCACAAAGGGAGTGTGCGTTTACATAAGACTTGCAATAATCGTAGAGAATGGTAAATGCATAGAAATACCTCAACTGCTCGCTTCTGATATTCACTGTTCGTCATAATTGCCCAACCACTGCAATTAACATCTCTGTGCCAAGGCTCCGCTTCGATTCCCACAGAGATGCGCCACCAGAGGCACTCAGATTGAAGCCCGAAAGAGTCGCTAATTGGCTAAAAGCTTTAAGCCGCCGCAAAAAGTTGCAGCCACCTAGAAATCCATTCGCCGACGAGGAGAAGGGGCGAAGTGCCAGAGGAGGGGGCATGAGACGTGTGTAATGCCTCGGTTCGCTGCATTAGCCATAAATCTTCATCAACGCTCGCTCCCCTCATAAATAATGCGAGTATGCGAAAATGAGAAATGTTTTTGGTTTGGTTTTGTCGCCGTTCGTTTTTCGTTCGTTTTTTGCCTTAATTTTAATGATTTCAATAGTGGCGATGGAATCCGGGCCAAGGGTCCGAGGCGGGCCCACCCGTTGCATTTTATGGCTGATCAAACATTAATCTCTACGCACACATTGTTAACGAACGTGCAAACTGGAGGCGTGTCCCGCATCGGACAATCACTGGGCTGGCTATCGGTATGTTTGATTTGCTCTTAACCAGAACACAACAGCAAGGACAGGACTCTGGAAGCAAAATTGGAACTATAACAACAAGCGATAGAAGAGGCCGGACGACTGCATGTTGAAAAAACTGAAAGAGATGCCTCTGCCATCAAAATAACATTCATTATTTTCCATTTATTTCAGGGAGCTGACGTTCCTCACGCTAGAAGTACATATAGTTAGACATGGTCAGGACCTCTCTGTTAACGCTTTTTTTCTCCACCTTACTCTCGTTCTCGGTCGCCATCGCCACCCGCAGGGATCCACCCATCCTGCAGGCGCACAACGGAACGGACATCCTACTGCGCTTACCCATGGGCAAAAGGATTAAGGACATTCGATGGCTGTCAGTGTGGTGCAGACGCTTCACGGTGAGTCCCAGCTCATTCCTCTTCCTTTTGGCAGCTCCTCTGGCGGACGGATGAGCGGCAAGGATGGCACGCGCCATCCTCGCAGATTTATGTGTGTATTTAGCCGGGGCAAGAGCCTTTTTTCGTAATTACATTTTTCGTAATTTAACTGCAGCTGCCTGCCCAAGGATTCGAGCATTATGCTCTTGTCCGGTCCCGGTCCCGGTCTCGGCTATCGATTATCGTCTTAATGGCTTTTCAAAAGGGGAGAAGTTATTTGGTTTCTGCTCATAGGGTTTGCTCAAGAGTAAATTAAGGATTTGCCAGCATGATGGAATCCCGCCTTTGTCCACACTCTGATGTATATGTAGTAATGTGGGTCAGCCAGTGCCAGGCCAGCACCGGCTTCCATTCGAGCTTTAGTTTTGGATTCTAATTACAGTGCTGAATATGCAAGTGCCCCTCCACCAGTACAGCCAATTATGTTTGCTTTGCCAACTTAGTCCGGCCAAAATTGCTTTTGTCCAAAAGGTTGCCAAAGGGGCGAGCACGTGGGCGAGAGGCGGCGACGGCTCCCGGCAAAATGCATTCCCCCGGATAAATTCCCCAAATGGCCACCGCTTCGGGTTCTAGTTCTGGGCGGGAATAAAAGATGGCGGCCGTAGTAAAATAAATTACAGCAGACATTTTTGATTAACTCAAGTGGTTGCATATAAATACACAGACTCGCTTACACAGACTCATACACAGCCCCAGACACCGACACAGCCCCCTCACACGGACACTGGCTGTGTGTATCCGTGCGGCATACAGGGTGTCCCGTCCACGCTCCAAGTTGTGTGTGTATGCGTGGGTGGGTGTACGCCGCCTTCCATTGACTGACAGCCAAAAAACTTCTTGGGGGCTGCTCACGCACGCACACAGACGCCGCCCGGATTGGGGTTAGTTAGTGCCGCTGTGTGAGTGCGCTGTTTGTGCAGTTTGGAGCGCGCATGCCCGATTTTTTGTGGGCGGGCTGGGGAGCACGAGGGGGATACAGCCCCCATACATAAACACACACACACACACACATTATGTACATTATGTTTTGGGTATACAACAACAAAGCGGTTGTTTGCTTACTTAGAGTCGCCGCGACGCCCCGCATCGCATGTAGATGTCAAGTAAAATGGCATCGCGTGGAATTGAGTCAAATTTTGTCATTTGTTGGGAGGCAACGAACCCAAATACCCTTTGTTTTTAATTAAGAATTATACATCATGTATCCTAAAGGTTAAAATGTTAAGAAATATGAATATGGTAGAAATAACGGCTGTGCTTAACCTTATAGTGCTAGGAATTTAAAATCAAGTGAAAAATAGTCCTGATAAATGCTAAAAATTATTAAAGGGTCACAAAATCCTTTTTAAGATTTTGTATTATCAAATGTTAAATACATAAAAAAGGCACATTTTGTAGAATTCATTTCAGCATGATTTCAATAGCTTTGAACGCCACAGCGAATTCAGTGGCTTGTTAGGACTGAAATAGGTATTTCAAAAAAGGATAGGGTTATTTTTTTATTAAAATGAAATGCAAGTACTTATTATTATTTAATTCAAAACGAACTTTAAAAGCTTACGTTACTTAAAAAAAAACCACCATAAAATGAACGAATCTCAAATTATGAAATAATTTGCTTTTAACTAATTCATCCAAAAGGGTATTCGTTCACTTCGCTCAAATCAGCCGAGCTGAGATATGTGTGATGTAAAAAGTATGATGTAGCCGGTAGTAAATCCCTGTCACATGCCACGCCTTGAACATTTAAGAAAAACTGCACGATGTGCTTTATGGCACTTTATTGTCCTCTGCGCGATATAAAAGCAAACGATGATGACCTTTCCCTCTCTTCCAGGTCGACTTTGGCGAGGTGTTCATTCCCCCGAACCTGGATGTGCCCAAGCCGCGGGTCCTGCCCGAGTTCAAGCGCCTGGCTCACGGACTCCGTTCGAGCAACATCAGCGTGCTGGACGCCAGGACGTTCTACATGTGAGATTCATTGCACCCTAAATATTTTCTATAGATTGACCCTGTTTCCCTCCCCTTTCAGACCCAACCTGCACTACGACGGAGCCGGACCCGATGCCTACTTCTGGGTGGGCAACGGCAGTGAACCGAACATCATGGGCATAAAGGTTAGTGATACTCATATTTCACTGAACAAGGGTTTGGGTAACCCAGTTTTTGTCTTTTTCTATAGGTGCCGAACGAAGTTGGGTCCCTGGAACCGTTGCGCGGCTATCAGGGCGAGGACATTGAGATTCAGCTGCCTTCCAACCTCACCGTCTACGACATCGACTGGCTGGCCGTGTGGTGCGTAGAGTACCGGCACAACTTCGGACATGTCTATATTCCGCGGGACCTGGACGTTCCGCCGGCTTTGGGCCAGACCAAGATCACGGTAAGTGCGGACCCCGGAGACGGGTTAGTTTGTTCCGGACCATGCCCCGCTCCATATGCTAGCATTTGTTCATTTGCATAAAACTCATAATATATATCTCTTTGACCTATGCGCGCCGCATTAGCCATTATGGTGGTATTCACCCGTGAGTACTAGACTTAGCCCCACGCATGACCCGTTTATTGGCCAGGCCACGTCCCTAATACCTTCATCTCTCCATTCCAGACCACGACCACGCCGCGGCCCGCAGTGTACAGCAACTGTCGCGAGATCCTGCCTAATCGGCTGCAGGTGAAGTGGGAGCTCCAGGGCGAGCACCTGCAGGTGGAACTCTTCGGACGCATCGCCGAGAACCAGTACATGGCCTTCGGTCTGTCCGGGGCGAACGGCCGACCCCAGATGGCCCAGTCCGACGTGGTGGTGGCCTTCTACGATACCAATGCTCGTGTCTTCCGTGCTGAAGACTACTTCATCTCAGATTTGTCCCAGTGCGACGGACAGAGAGGCACCTGTCCTGATGAGCGGATCGGGGCCCGCAACGATGTGATAGTTGGTAAGTGAGCAGAGTCCTTAGATTCATATTCATATCCTAATTAACTTCTAACCCTTCCAGTGAGTGGCGACAGGAAGAACGGGGTCACCAGCATACGATACAAGCGCCTGCTGCAGACCAACGAGGCCATCTACGATTCACCGATTCCCATCGATCGCGAGGTCTCCGTGATCGCCGCCATCGGACCCCTCAACGCACGGAAGGAGGCCAACGCCCACTCGCACACCGCCAGTGACCACGTCCAGGACGACATTCGCATCAACTTTGGGGCTAGGGTAGGTGCAAAGTCCAGAGGCAAAAATACTGGTGGTTACTTGATGTTGCTCCTTTAGAACGACCACGCCTGCAAGAGTTCGCTGTATGACGTGAAGGACGAGACCGGACCCAAGCCATGGCCCACGCGCAAGATCGAGGGCGTCAGGAAGTTCCGGGCCAGCATTGGACCCACGGGTGGCAAACGCGGCTACACGCCCATCACCGGAGTGCCCTCGTGGGGCATTGCCTGGTACGTGAACGATCTGCTGATCCCCGAGATCACTGTGGAGCGTGGCCAGACCTACGAGTTCGTTATCGAGGGCGGCAATGATCCCTCAATGCCAGCCAGGTAAGCCTTACAAGACAGAATCATCACTAAGGGTATGACTAATGTACTTTAACAGATATCATCCGTTTTACATCACGGACTCCCCGGAGGGCGGACTTGGCCAGAAGGTCGGTCTGGATGCCCGAAAACAGAAGGCCTACGCTGGAGTGGAGTACGACGACGATGGCGATGCTATACCAACTGGAGGTGAGTCCAGATCATTGACTTATTTGCCACATTACCAACTTATATGCTCTAATAGGTGGTCGCTACTGTGAGTGGGAGCATCAAACCGTTGACCGGTCGCTGGAGATTGAAACCTTCGAGGAATACATGAAGACACTGGAGTACAAGTGCGAGGACGGCGAGCCGGGCTATCTCAACTGGACGGTGCCCATGGATGCTCCGGACCAGCTGTACTACCAGGTGAGTGCGCCTAGCTAGCCTGGCATGTGTTCATAAACATTAATCCTTCCGCCTTTCTCCACCGATGCAGTGCTTCACGCACAACAATCTGGGCTGGAAGATCAACGTCGTCGACATGGGAGCCAGTGCTGGATCCAGCATCAGCAATAACCTTATTGTTTTTAACGGTCTTGCCACAGTTCTTGGCCTGGTTGCGACACGCCTGCTACTGACTGGCCATGTGCTTGCCTGATAGTGCTCTGGCCCTGGCCAGTAAATTGGTTTAAATTTTAGGTTTACTTAGAGGCCATCGACAGGCTAGGTCCCCGGGCATTATCCGAGCACATATCCAGCTCCCTACATATCCCTTAATGAATTCCGCTTCTCACGACGAATTTATGTTTCAACCCCATTAAAATGATGCCCGGACCTGTGTGCTTGTCGAGGGTCGAGTGTTCTGGCCAGTAGTAGACTAGGGCGACTTTCACAACCAGGCTAATATCATCTGACAAAAACATATCTTGACAATAATTCGTAAGATGTAAAAGTGTTGAAAATTGTGTGTGCATGCGTGAGAGGGCACACTGTACACCGTACAGGGTGCAGTGGCCGACGAATGGGTGTGGGGCCACCGCCGAAAAACATATATGCGGTCGGTGGCAGTAGACTTTTGGCGGCGAGGCGCGATGACTTTTTGTACATTTTACGAGTATGGAATTCTACTTTTTTACATGTATACTTACTCAATTTACTTATACATACATCTACATCTCTAGCGCAGTAAAATGTAATTTTCTAGGAACAACTACAAACGAAAAACCCTACGCTACATGCCTAGAGAGACCCAACATGGTTCTACGCCAAGTGTAAGCCGACAATAATAATGAGGTGGCACTGCGACAATAAACGAGCAAACGCTAATAATAACTATAATGCAAATAATGTGAACGAACACAATAAATACTTACGTTTAGACATTGTACAATAACAAACACACTTAGAAGGAGGAGGAAGGTTTAGAAGTGCGGAATCAAAGGCAATTTGTATGACAATAATAATATCTACAGATTTGTGAATTTTGAGAACGGCCTCGTTGGCGGACAATACAATACTTTTACACAATTTGAATGTACTAAGAAACGCTAATTGATAATTGATAAAACCAGAAGAAACATATGTTATTTAATGCTACTGACACTAACTACTGTGGTGCTTCTTGTAACGATCTTAGACGAAATGTAAACCACGCTCAATGCGGCTTTTGTTATTAACGGACGACGATGCTGATGGTTTTCTTGAAACTTTTTTAACTATATTTGCGTAATTGGTGTTTTTACATAAGCATGATATATATGTGTATTCGTACGTGTTTACAATAAGCGATATGTTAATACCGATAAGCACAGATCAGAGACAACTAAGATGTACGACAATAAAGAGTGCGTAAGCGAAGAGAGAGCATAGAGGATAGCTGAGGGAAATCGAATATCTAATATTATGAATTCAGATAAATATGCATGTATGGTAAATCTTTTTGATAGTTCTACGCATTAATTTTTTACCTTGGCTCGGAGTAAGCAGTTAAACCTAATATCGGAATCATTCGATGAGCTAGTTCTAAAGAATGGACGTACTTTCCATAAGCTATAGATGTATAAAAGAGCAAGGACCTTGGAGTTTGTTAAGTTTCTGTTGTTGCGTTGAGTTCTGTTGAGGCTTCTCCCTTGTTTCCTCTCCCTCTATAAGAATATTTACTAATATTAAGGACAACTGTACATTTCCGGGGTAACAAAGATATAGAAAAGTGTGTAAAGAGGTCTTCAACTATGGAGAGTTTTGATATTGTAACTTGTGGAGATCCTGCGGAGGAGCAGGAGGCCTGCAAGCCACATTTAGTTTTGTATAGATTAATGCAGCTAAGCGCACAAGAGTCCAGAGATAATGAAAACGAATCGAAACATATGAAGAGCAAAGGATTAACAAGTACATAAATTCACAAACATTTATATTCAATTGATATACATATACAACATGCATAAGAACATATTTACATTAAACAAGAGGCAAGAATATTGCATTCAAAGAATATCCCAATATTAAGAAATTTCCATGTCGATTATAACTTAACATCACTCGTACTTAGATAGCAACATTTTTCTGCATTACCTAAACAAAGTACATTTCATTACGAATAAAATAAATCAAACTCGAAATCAAAAGCAACTTGCATTGAAATCTCCAATTTAATAATTAGATATGTATGCATGACTCGCAGGCTAGGCGGCGGAGGACGAGGAGAGAAACTATCCATTTTTAAATGTTAATATATATAGATCGTGTCAGATCCAAGAAACTCCAACCCCATTGACAATAACTTGCCATCGAATTGGCCAGTTCCCGAAACAAGCGGTAGAGAATTGAAAGATTGATGTCAATAAGCAGCTTCACAAACAAAATCAAAACTGCTATAAAAAACGAAACACAAAGTCGAAATAAAATCAAATATTCTACAAATAAATTTTCGAAAACAAAAGCGCTGTTTTATTTTATTTTCTGGGAAATTCACTAATTTCGGGAAGTCTCAAGAGTAAAGAATTTCTTGCAAAACATTTACACACTCTCTTCTATCTTATCTTAAAATTTCATATTTATTATTTATGTCGGGACGGCGCGAACGCCATTCCCGGCTACCAAAAATTACACGCACGAG
>JAEIHY010003402.1:0-26714 GCA_018904565.1 Drosophila tsacasi
AATCGAACCCGGGCCTTCTGGGTGAAAGCCAGATATCCTAGCCACTAGACCATATGGGAGCCACAAGTGCGAGCATCCCATTTATGTATTTCAATACTTTTATTTTCCTTGCTGGTAAAATTGTTCATAAATAAATGCAGGTTTATGTGTTTTGTTCGGCGAGCGTTACTCATGGCCTGCATGTCAATGAATCAGTATTTATATAATATATAGAGTAGAAAGCAAAAACCAACGGGGATTGAGGCAGGTCAGAGTCAAACAAGCCATCTCGAAAAAAAAAGAAACACTGAACAAGATTATATAATACATTTAAAGTGGATTAATTTATGACAACCACGCACAAACATACACACTCGGTTTAGCGAGATGAAATGCACATCGATGAGAGCCAGCCATACGTCACGATACGTCGAGATAAAAGGCGACAGGCCCCATAAATCAAGAGCTTCTCCCCTACGCAAGTTAATCGAGGGTCAGAACGACATCTAGCCGAAAATCAACCAGAACAGTCACACTCTACTATACACTATCTGTTTATTGCGAATTTTTGCTGGGCTGCTGTGCTCGTTCACACGATCCGGCCAAGTTTCAGGGCCAACTTCTAGTGTCCGTTCTGACCAAAAATCACCAGCAGCAGTAGCGACCCCAATAACTGCATATATACCTCTAATGGAATGGCCAGAACCTGTTTAATTTATTTGTATTTATTCGTTCTCCCCGCTCGCTATATTTTTTGGGCAGCGGCAATGCAATTAATTTTTATGTACAGCATTTTGCGTTTGTTTTATTGACTTTTTATGGTTAAATGAACTAATGATTTACATCGATTGCCACAGAGCGTAGAAGTTTATTTTACGGCAAATGTTAAATCAAATCAAGTGGATGATGTTGTTGTTTGCTGAGCAGAGAATTAATCGAGGGAATAATGTTCGCAACCACTGTGATTGTGATTTGTATGCCCCAAAAAAGAACCATTTATCTAGGCCATTTCGATGCCACAAAAGGATCTTAACTAATTAATGGAAACTTAGCTTAAGCTTGTTAAAATATAAATACATATGGTGAAGGGAGAAGAGGTCCGTAATTAAGCATGAACCAGGTCTTTAGACTTATTATTTAAATTTTCGAGAGAGTTTCTTAGGTTGTGCTCGGCTTTGGACATTTTACAATTGCTCGGGGTACTTTGAATTGTTTTGTTTTTAATTTTTTTGTTGCACTTACAAGCTATGAAATGTAGTTAGACATAGAGTTAGATTAGAGTGCTTCAACTGACTCACCTCCGGCACAGTCGCTGTGTAGTCGACGCCTCTCATCTCTCCACACCACCTCTGAGAAAATCAGGGGGTTTCTGTGTGCCTACGTTACATGAAAAGCGTTGGTATCGATAACTATACCGATACCGATAGCGATACCAATTGACTAATACAACCAGCGTACAAATACAACTCTCTCTACAGACCCCGAAATCAGTAGCGATAATAATACGATCATATACATATAGGTATAGGCTATTGTGGCTGACATAACTTTGAACAGATCCCAATGGAAAAATGTTTACTTAGTCGGTTTTTGGTTATATTTATTTGGTTTTGAAATTATCTCTTCTGTTTATGTTCCAATCAACAAAATTGTAAATTAAATAAACTTCAGGTTGGAATTGAAAGCTGTGGTTCACGGTATATATATGTGATAAATATAACAAAAATTATATGTATACATTTTATACATGATATCCATCTGGCAGTTCTTTATCGTTCTCTTTCGGGGTTTATCGAATTATTAATCGTCGGATTGTCTTCGGTCAACACACACATTTAGGCACAGCAACAACCACAATAGGCAACATATATATCTCTGATTCCAATGGTATATATTCTGATTCTCGATTGATCTTGCTTCTGATTCTGATCTTGCTCTTCAGTTTTATGCAATGAAAATTGAAAAACTCTTGCAACTTGGGCCGTCAGTCAGCGGCACTCGAAACGACTTTATGAAGTTCAAGGATCTGTTCAAATACGACTGCGCTTTATAAGGACTACTAATCGCTGGGGTTGTAATGGCAGTTGTACTAGTAGCATTAGTAGTAGTAGTATTAGTGCTGGTATTATCTGTGGGGCAGGTTTCGGAGCCTGGGAGCTTCTGCGCTCCATTATCGCTGCGGCGCTGCGCTGATCCTTTTCCCTTTGCCCCTGCCGTCGCTGCCGCTGCCGCTGCCGCCTCCTTGTTTGATTTTCCGCCGTATTTTCGCACTTTTCCGCTCGCTCCTCGGCTGCATCTTCAAGTGCAACAACAACAGTGCCTTGCATTTGCATCTCTCCTGCACACAGACAAACACAAGCGAGATAGAGATAGATAGTAGATAGTGTTGGTTGTGATTTTTTTTGTTGGATATTTTGATTTTTGATAGTGAGAGAGAGACAGTGAGAATTCTTGCAAAATTTTTTAGTTTGTTTCTGCGAGTTGTTTTCGTTTTTTTTGTTGTGATGCTTGGTCCTGCCCAAAGAGTTATTTCTTAAATACATATACATACATATATATATATATATATATCTATATACTTTAGCATTTTCGTGGTTCTGGTCTGGTCTCTATTTTATATATATGTTTATTTTTTTTTTTGACTTGATTTGGTTGTATAGATTGCATAAAATTGAATGGTATTTGCAAAAGAATTTGGTGCACATTCTTTCTAAGATTTTAGATTTTAGATTTTAGATTTGAGATTTCGATTTTTTATTTTTTTGGTTGCATTCTGTTGTTGTTGTAGCTGTTGTTGTTGTAGTTATAGTTATATAGTAGTAGTAGTATCAGTTGGTTGTTTATTCTGTAGATGTTCTGGTTGGAATACTGGTTGTCTTTGCTTGGGGAGAATATATAGATATTTCATTGATCTGATCTGGCACTTGGTTACGCACACAGAGACGCACACATACACAACAAAAATTCGGGTTAGTAGGGTTGCAATACATGAGAGTACTTGTTATCGTTTATCGGGGTTCGCTCGATTCGCTCTCGATAGATTTGATAGATTTCTGCTGTTCGCCCGGGACATACATACGTATATACTTTTCTTAGTTTTAGTTAGTAGTAGTAGTAGGCGGGCGATTAGTTTTGGATATAGCTTTTTGCAGGCAAGGCAGGCAGGTGGGTGGCGGTGGGCGGGGGTAGTAGTAGTAGTAGTAGTAGTACGAGTTATCTAGTAGTTTTGGGACCGACGCAGATGTGGATGCTAGAGGTATATGCTACTCATACGGTTCTAAGCTTTTTCCGTGTGCTTGTTTGTTGGCTGTTGTTGATGTTCTGGTTGTTGTTATTTGTTAATCGTAAACGAAAACTGTTGTAAAACAAAAAGGTAAATGATTAAAATAATGGTGAACATAATGGAGCACATAGAAAAAATCAAGAGGGTACGAGAGTACAAATAGTCATAGGTTTTGCTGTTAGTGGTGAGTTAGTTATAGACTCCTTCGGCCATGTTATCCTTTTATTCTTCTGCTCGATATGTTATTATTTATCTTCGATAGAGAGTGCAAGAGAGAAGCTTCGTGGAAACTGTTGTTTATTTGTTAATTTATGTTTGCGTTTTGTTGATATAGTTTTTTTTTAACATATTGTATGATATATAAATATATAAATATATATATATCGATACGGTTGTTTCTGGGCTTGTTCTTGCATTTTTAGATTTCCTCAAGACTCTTTCGTTGTAATACCCCATTTTCTTGCTTGATGTGGCTGTTGTTGTAATTGTTGTAATTGTAGTATAGGTGGTTGTTGTAGCTGTGGTGATTTTTTTGTCTTATAATACACAATGTTTTTTGTGTGTTGGCTTTTTATCTTTTTTTTTTTTTTTTGAGTTTTCGTTGACATATTTTACAAGTGTTGATTTTAGTAGTTTTAGCAAATATATGAAATATAAATCTTGTTGGGTTAATTGTTCAGATTTTGGTTTTAGTAAAGACGCAGTTGATGTGTTGTTGTAGTTGTTGTTGTTGTAATAGTTGTTGTTGTAGTTGTTTTTGATTTTTTTTTTTGTGTTGCTTGCTGTATTTTTTTTGCTGGTGTGGTTGTTGCTGCTGGGATCTTGACAAATGGTTGCGATTCGTGTCGACAGGATAAACTAGAACTTAACTGAACTGAGGACTAAACGTTGCTTGCTTGATTCGTAGTCACTTTTTTCTTTATTCACTGGCACATTGTTGTAAAAACATTTTGTTGATATTATTACTTAAAAACAAATACAAAAGCTAAGGGCCCAGACATTAAAGTTTTCCCCTTGGGTTGTCAAAGATATGTTGTTGATATCGAATAAGAGGAAGGTGGTATTCGTATGTTAAGCTAAGCTAGGCTTAAGCTAGGATATTATTTAGTATCTAGAGAGAGAGAGAGAGAGAGAGGGAGCGAGCTCCTCTATGAGCCGTGTTTATGCGAATGCCAGTAGTTGTGTGTTGGGGTGACATACAGATATGGGTGATTCTGTGCGGTGATAATGTCTTAGTTTAGTGTATATAATGGCGACTAGAACTCATAAGATCAAGGCAATCAAGCTTTTGCAATAAAAATATTTTCTTATAATTAGCCGGAAACGGAAACGGAAACCGAGACTCAATCACGATATGATGATAATGCCACTCGTACCGAAACCAAAATAAAACAACCCGCAAAAAGTTCATTGCAATGGGACACCGAAAATGTATGGCTTAGCCCCAAAAAGTTGGTCGTTGCCATTATGTGGGCGGCAATAAAAGCCATTTTAATTGGTTCTAAATGAGTGAGGTCCACGCAATTGCACAGACAAGACATAAAATGACGCCCATAAATGTTAGGGAGCGGGGCGCACTACGTGGCTTTGTGGGGGGAGTTGGTCAGGAAGGGTTTTTGGGCAAATAAAGGCCTATATCAGATCGAGGGCACAGAGGCCAAATTATTCACACTGATTACATGAAGTCTTGGCATAAAATAAACCATGCTGAAAGAGTAAACCGTTATAATTACGATGTATTTTAGGGGCGGAGCAAATGGCACCCAGCCACCACCCACAGAAACACACACACATTTGCAGGAGGACCAGGGAACAGGCAGCATATGGAGGACACTAAAAACAAATTGGGGGTCCAGAATGGCACGGGGCTCAAGATAAAACGAAAATAATCAGCAGGCAGTCAGGCCGAAGGACTCGAATACACACACCACACCCACACAGAGACAGACACTTGCGGAAATCGTAGTGTCATAAAAATAAATAACCCAAGGAGGCCTCTAGTGGAGGCACCACCACCACCACCACCAACATCCAACCATGTTGATTTAGGATAAAGTAAGCAACAAAAACGAGAGCTCTTCGATGGCAATTTAAATAAATAAGAACGAGCCTACGAATATCCATCCAGCCATAATTGAAATCACTGGGAAGGAGCCCGGAGAGTTGCCAACGTGATTTGCATGCGTGTTAGTGCGAGCCATGAATAATTTATGCGCATTTAATTCGATTGTTGTGGCATCGCTTTGGAGGACTCCTGGGGGTTGGGGGTGGGTGGAGTTGTCACCTAACGACTCCTCTCTGACTCTCTGTGAGGCCAACATAATTTAATCATAAACATAAAATAGTTTTGTCATGTTTTATTATTCAACTGCCAGCAGCAGCAGCAGCAACAAGAGCGGGGGTCGCTCTTTTTAATGGCCTCGGAGTCTCTTCAGTGGCGGTGTCCCTCGTTGTGGCTTTCTTTTTATGACATTTGGCATTTCCCTTTGCCTTCGGTCCTTTTGTCTGCTTTTATTTGTGGGTGTCCCGCCTTTTATTGAAATTTTTTGTTGTTGCCAGAACTAAGGTAGCAACCGAGTTGAGTCCCTGCCTTATCCCTGTTCCACTTTCTATGATTGTTATTTTGCTGCTGTTTCCGTGCATTCGGAAATAAAATAAATAATGACAGCCATTACGGTGCACGTTTTCTTCCCCCCGGGGAGAAGTTTTTTCATGACATTTCTGTGGTTAATTATGGCCAGGTTCTTTGTGGTTATCTGAATACGCAATCAAGGACCAAAACTGGCTTCGAATTTGAGCAAGGGTAAGGGGTCATGTGCCCACTTTTCCTTCTTTCTCTTTTTTTTGTATATTATAGGGACTAATGGAGGAGATCTTCCTCGAAATAACCCGCAGTCATTCGTTGCCTGCACAATTTTCCGCACAATTTTCCCGGGAACTCGTAACAAAAGTGTATCTAATCAATTGCAGCAGGCAGCAGGCAAGAGCTATTCCTCAGCAACAAAAAACCAAATTAACTCGGCGACAAACTAACCGGCAAAACGAAACTGTCACTTGGCATCAAGCGGTGGAAAAATCGCTAGAAAATGCACGTAGGTTTGTCAAGTTGCAGTCGTGGAAAAAACAACAAAAAATCGAACGTCCTTGAGCCAAAAGTGCGCTAAACCAGCCAGAAGCAAAAACAATTTGCAGCCAAATAAAGGACAAGAGGGAGAACATCGCGTGACAACACGAAGGAAGGCGAGCACCGCGACTACTGATGAGCAGGAGGAATCCATCTAAGCGCCGCAGGCGAAAGGATAACCCCGGACGGAAGACGCAGCCACGCCGGATGACGGCGAAATGAGTAAAAAAATTAACAAAACGCGCATAGATAAAGTGCACGAAGGATGTCGAAATACAGGTGAACCTGGCTAGAATGAAAGCTATAATTTAATTTTTAAAAAGCTATTTAGTGAAAGTGGATATCCGCTATCCCTCGACAGCTCAGGCTACCCATTAATTTGTCCCCTATTTTGTCCCAGTTAAGGACGTCCAACTGTACTCCCCCAACTTCTACCCATAAAATATGCACAGCAGTGGCGGTTGTCAAATGCAAATGCAAATACAAATTTTCGGTGTGTAGTTGATGAAGTTTCAGCTGCAGCAGGAGCAAAGCTTCCTTGACAGCTACAGGGAAGGAGGATGAAAGGATGGTGAATTGGCGGACGGGTGGGTGAGCACTCAAGTCAACTTGTTAAAAACTTCTTTGCTACTTTGGTCGTCCAAACCAACCAACCAGCCAGAGACTCAGCCAGAGAGCCAGAGCCAGTCATTTCGAATGCTTTTTTGGAGACTCTTGTTTACCCAAGGCGGTGTCCTCGTTCTATTTCACGTGCTGGCATTTTGTATCGATTGCCTCGACGACTCCTTTGCCCCGGAAAAAGGTAAAGGAAAGCCACGAGACGACGGACACAGGAAGGGATAGCTGCTGCCGAGTCGAGGTTGAGCGCAAAATCTTATGCAAATATTATGTTTGCATTTTCCACTTTATATTTAACTTGCCTCACTTCACTTTTTGTTTTCCTTTTCCCCAACGTCGATGTTCTTTGCGCTTCTTATTGTTGTTGAGACAATATAAAAAGTCCAAGAGTCGGGTCGAAAATTACGACAAGGAAACTAAATTGCGGGCGTGGATTGTCACTTGCTACGATTTTAATGAATTCTATTGATTTTACGAGGAAAGTCCGAGCCAAAGGTGGGTGCGCAAGACTGTCAGTCAGTTGCTCGGTTCTGTGGTGACGCGGGGTGTAATTTAAATATTCCATAAACCCCCCTACCCTCCGAGACACTTATTACTGGTTAGTTTAGAGCCCCTGAAAATGGGCTTTTATTGAGTATAATTAGTGTCCGAAACCAATTTGCCTTGCAAGCTAATGCTTGATCTATTTCGGATTTTAAATGTCTATCAAATGTATTTAATTTTTAATGTCAAGGACTTTCTACTTCCTCAAAAGATATACCAACTAAATGGAGAAAGGGAAATGTTAGGAAAGAACTATAAATTGCATAGTTCCTGCAAATTTCCTTTCAAAAATCAATTAATTCTTGGGAAAATGCAATCCTTTTAGCAGATGGAACAAGATGAAAGAACCCCATCTTCGACTGGCAACTACAGTGTGTGTTCATGTTCATTATGCCGGACACAAAGATAGTGCCGGGCCTAATTTACAAGTTGCTAGAGCAACGCTCACGCCCCTATAATGTGCCGGCAAATGGGGCTGTAGTTCGTTGCCGTTGTTAGCTAACACATCTTTCGGCATCTCCTCCATGGAGGCGGCACCAAGTTCATTCAGTTTTGCCATTCATTGATGGCAGGAGGTGCACCGGCAGCAGCGGGGAAAGGGAGAAGGGAGCTGCGGCAGACTTTTGGCCTCCAAATGGAAATGGCAATACAACAGGGCGGATGAGTGCTGTGTGCAGCACAGAGGATCAGCCAAAGTTGAGAAGAGGGGGCGGGGGCAGGAAAAAACGTGGAAACTCTCTGCCGCAACTGGCTGTCTGAGTTATTGTGGCTTTGTCCCAGTCTGCCACCGCTCTTGGTTGGTTTTCCCTTGCCAGCTGTCCAATGATGCTGCCTCTGCCGTTGTTGCAACTTTACTAGCTGTTGTTGTGGCAGCGTTGACACTTGGCAGCCACGTTAGCAGTGCGTTGGCCTGGCCAGGATCTGCTGGCAGCTCAGTTTGTCGGCCTTTTTTTGATGTGGCTGCTGTCGTCTGTCGACCTCCTCCTCATCGTCGTCGTCACCGTCATCTTCTCTCCAGCAGCCGCAACAGCAGCAAATTGCCTGAACAACAAACAAACGACACTCGACGGCAGCGGCGACAAAACGTTGACAGTGCAGACGGTGCCGCCGCCGACGCCGCCGCCTGGTTGTCTGGCGAGGAACAGCCGGGCAAAAGCATTTAATTTCATTTTTATTCAAAGTGAAAAATACAAATTAAAAATGGCATTTAATGTGCAACTTTGTCGCCCGTCATAAGCACTGAGACATGTGAAATGTGGCAGGGGCAGAGGCAGCGGCACAGCGCCGGCCTGAGCGTGGGCGTGGCACGAACAGGTGGCATCAGTCGAGTGTGTGTGTTTAATGAGCTCTTGAGTATCTCTCGAGTATCGTTAAATGCTTGATATAATGAGTTCTGGTCTGGATTTTTGGGGGTTCTGAGTCTTGGGTTCTGGGTTCTGAATTCAGTGTCTTTGTGCGAGTGTGGACAGCGTGTGGGTGTGTGTTTAAAGATCGCGAGTTAATAAGGGTTGCTTTTTGGGGACAAAGGAAAACAACTAAAGATGATGCACAGCCTAGGATATCACGCATACGCCACGTTCAGCCGCCTCACAACGCTAGCCAAAATATACAAGTAGCAAAAACGGTTGCAAAGCCAAAAGGAGTTCTATACAAAACAGGATCACATATCCTCGGCATTCTGCAGGATTTTCCAACTATGTATATATATATATATTTGTTTTACACAAAAAGCAATTAACTCTCCGTGTTTTTCTTTCTCAGTGTGTGTTTCGAGTGAGTGTGTGTGTGTACGAGTATCGAGATGGTGTCTGCGTGTGTGTGTGTGTGAGAGTGGTGTTTTTGGGCGACGGTGTGTGGGTGTGGGTGTGGGTGGTGCTCGAGTGTCGATGTATTCGGTGCACTGCTTATAGACTAGTTTAGAAGAAGGTAGTAAAAAATTTGAACGCACTTGGTAGAATCTCACCTGTGCTCAGCGTATAGTCCCAGCTGGTATCGGGCTCATTCTTGTATACGTTTAACTTTTCCGGCTGGAAAATATAGATATTATAGATTAAATTCACCCCAATATTCAGGGGATGGGTTAAGGATCACTCTTACCTTGGCATAGTCAATTTTCAAGGTGCAGCATCCAGCATAGATATCGGCTCCATTCAGATTCTCACGCGCTCTTGTGGCTGCATCTAAATTATCAAACTCAACCATGGCCTGAACACCATTCTTTTTGAATATGACAATGCGCAGCACTTGGCCATGTGGATGACAGATTTTGTGCAAGACATCCTGGAATTAATTGAAAACCAAGTGAGAAATTAGAAAGGAATAAAAAGGAAGCACTGAGCGAAAGGGGGAAATGAGTGTATCAGCAGGAAATGCAAAGGTTATAGGAAATATTAACACCTAGGAGGAGTATTACGAATACTAAATACTCATAAATCTAAATACTTCCTTCGAAAAATAAATTTATGCCATAAAAAGCTTTCAAAGAAGTCTTCAAATTTCCACATTTACCCTTTTATTTTTGGCTGGACAACAAATATGTATAATAGATGGTGACCATAACCACAGCAATCGATCAAAGCCCGGTGAATGTAGGTGGTTAATTGGAAATGAATGATTTTCCAATCACTCGTTTTCCCAATGACCAGCAGCAGCAAAGCTTTTGTGGTGGACAATTAGAGTCCTTTTACTCGCCATTTTATTGGTGTGTTTGCATTTGTCTCTCTGGCATAATTGGAATTTCTCATTCGGCAAGAAGGACTTCTCGCTCCTTGTCAACTGCGTGAAGCTCAAGAACTCATTAGCATAATTTAATAAGCACTTTCCGCTGTACTATGCCAAAGAAATTTTCCAATTAACATTCATAAATTTTCGGAAATTACGTTAATGAGTTTCGAGTGTGCCTGCTGGCCTGCCTGCCAGGAGCAGGAAAAGCCAGGGCGTGTCAAGTCTAGGCCAACAAGAATGAAATAAGAATACCTCTCGCCAGCGTCTGGGAATTGATGGCAAATTATAATGAGCATTGGCCGTTGGCATGGAAATTTATGGAAAATTTAAGCCGCCAAATTTTCCTTTACCACGCTTGGAAGCCCACTCTCCTATCCTCCTTCCCCTTGATATCTGCCAGCAACTTCTATTTATTCATGTTCGCAGCTTCTTGTGAAGGAGGAGGAGGAGGAGGAGGCTGGTGGCGGGTTTGCTTAGAGGCTGTAATGGGTTAAATGTTCAATTTGTTGTTACCACCCCCCTTTTGGGGAGGGAGGGTTAAAGGGGGGAAGTGCCAAAGCGGCTTTTGTCTTTTTGCCTATTTTTTGTTTTTTTTTTCTCTCTCTCTTTGGGTAGCAGCAATATTTTGTTATTCATGAAATTCATCGATAAGTCCTCTGGCTCATGAAATTTTGAATCTTGTTGAAAACTTTTAACATTGATTTGCATTAGACTTGGCCCAGAAGGAGGCAGGCAGGCCGAGGGTAGCCACTTGATTAGACGAAATTCCATCAAATTTTCTATGGCCTATGCAAATATCCCATTGGCAAAGTTTCGAATGAGGGATGAATGACTTTTGGTCGTTAAGATTTTTAAGTGTTGCGTGGGTTGAGTGATAATGGGATTTTTGTATGGTCTGTACAAAGAAATTAAGTCTTAGGGATACATGTTAAAAATTAATTGGTATTTTTTTAGAATTAGATTCAATCACTTTTAAGCTATATAACTCAGTTGACCTATTTAAGCTTCAGTTTTCTTTCTATAAATAATTTTAAAAACTTTTTAGTACATATTTCTTGCACATATCCTTCTGAAATTTATGTAAAATGTATTTTTGCTCTTCTGCTAAACATCATCATGGCCTTTCGTTGTATTTCTACCACATCATGTAACTGATAGCCATTGTGTGCGTACTATTACTTAATTATTAATGCAGCTGCTAGCTTCCTACACTTCCTGCTTGTGTCTCTCTCTCTCTATATATATACATTTTTTTTTTTTTTTTTCATTTTTTCTACACAGTTCGCACACACTTAACACTTTCCCCAAAGCCTCTCCCTCCGCCTTGTCACTATCAACCGCAAAAGTTTTCTAATTAGTTTTTGTGAGCACAGTGCGCTTTATAGTTGTGCATTCTGTCCATGGAAATGCAGGAAAAGCGAGCTGAGGAAGTGGACGGAAAGTGTGAGCTGCTAAAAAGGAAGTAAAGTAGAATTAAAAATAAAAAAACAAAAAAAGAAGAGCGAGCAAGGAAGAACAGCAGTTCTTCCCTTACCATCCTGGAATGACATTTTACAATTCGTTGGGAGAGAGAGAAAGCTGCATTTAATGCGATTTGCCAGAGGTCCTGCAGCAGGACAAGCGTCGCAGATGGGGAAAAGTCAACGGAGGACGGAGAAGGAAGGCAGGAAACTCGGCGACTGTCGCTCGATGGCGCACAAAATGTCTGCAATTATTGTAAATAGCGCAATCATCGAGCAAGTCAAGAGAGCGTCAAGCGTCGAGCATCGCATCCTGACAGGCCAACCGGAAAAGGGAGAGGGGGTCGGGGTTCGGGAAAAATTACTCCTGTTTATGAGATCAGCTTATTGAATAAATGAGGCGCGTGCTCCAGCACTTGCTCCCACTCTTTCCCACTGCCCCTTTGCCCTCCTCTGCTGGCCATTGGGCATACGAAAGGAAAGGATATTCAAGGGACGACTGCCCACTCATTGTTTGCCGGTAATTCGAGTCCATTAGGTGAATGCGAATGGAGCTCCAGAGACGGGGGAGTAGGGCGGCTGAGTGATGAGAGCTGATTAGAGCAGCTCTTCGGGGAATCGCCAGCGTTCTGTGGAAGTGTCACCTCTCGAGGGCACTCGATTGATAAATTTGACAGAGCTCTGCGGGGATTACTGGACATGTTTGCATTTCCTGAACGTGCAAGAGGTATTTGCAGTAAAAACTGAAGCTTAAATTTATATATATATAATTAAATATTATCTACTATTTTATGGATTTCTATCCGCAGTTTGAAAACCATTTTAAAATAAAAACAAGAAAGAAAGTTAACTTTGGCACGCCTTACCCCACAACATTAAATAAAACCGTATAATTAAATGTGGTATACATTTTTTAATCCATCGTAAGCTTTAAAAAATCTCAAAATCCTTTAATAATAGTAGAAATATTAATTT
The DNA here is from genome assembly GCA_018904565.1 of Drosophila tsacasi. Classification (NCBI taxonomy): domain Eukaryota; kingdom Metazoa; phylum Arthropoda; class Insecta; order Diptera; family Drosophilidae; genus Drosophila; species Drosophila tsacasi. The sequence goes on from JAEIHY010003402.1 coordinate 12,707, forward strand.
CGCCTTCAGATCTCTAAAATCTTGAGCAAAGCAAATATATTTTCATTTTGTTTTTGAGAAATAAGAGTAAAAGCTGAGCTCGGACAAGACTGAGAGCGAGCAAATAAAAAAGTTCAACATTTCACGAGCTGTTGAAATTAAAAAACTAATCCACAAGAAGGCGAGAAATAAAAATGCAGCTACGAGAACGCAGCAAACCCAAATAAAACACAAAAAAAAAAAAAAAAACAAAACAAAAAAATACAAGAAAAAAAGCAAATAAACCGCCTCGGAATGAAAGTATTAATAAACCAGTGGGCGAGGTCGAAAGAGGGGCGCGTCAGCTATAGCTCTACTGGGGTACTGGGGATATTGTATATGGCTGGACATTGGGGGTGGAGCCCGAAACAGTTATTTAAAAATAAGAGCCGAGCTGGCCAGGACGGCGGCGATACATACGTAAAATTTTATGCGCACTATAACTTGTTCGACGACTGCCGGCAGGAACCCCAAAAGAACAGGACGTCGGACAGAAAGGACGAGAGCCGAGCAGAGCGCGGGAAAAATAAATTAATATTTTATCTAGAGCAGAGATTCGCATGCACTGGCCACGCCACCACCACCCACTGCCGTGCATTTTGTTTTGCCGTTTTATGGCCATCATCAAAAGCGCATTAAAATTTTACTAAGGCGTCATGCCGCAGGGGTTGGATGCCGGCGAAGGGAGGGGAGAGTCTGCCAAGGGGGCTGATTGTCCAGGCGTGCTAAATATTAAATCAGCGCAATGCCAGCAGAAAAAAATAAAAATAAAAACACAAACAAAAAAAATGGGGGAGGGAAGAGGAGAAAAGCCAACGGAGGAAGTATACCGGGCAAACATTTTAAGCGGCTTTCCGCAGGTCCATCAACGTCCTGTTCCATCCATATCACTTGGCCCCCCGCCACAAAGGACACCATAATGCCGGCAAGGAAATCGCATTAAATATTAATAATAATGTGTGCTTAGTTGCAAGATATCAATCCATTTTGTGGTCAGCTTTTGTCCTTTGATTTTCTCACTTTCATGAGGCTTACAATTTAGCAGCTGGACATTGAGGGTAAAAACAATGAAAGCATTATCCTGAATTCCTTGAAACGGAACCAAAACAATAAAAATGGGAAAGATAAGCTGACTGTATGGATTTTGATACTCTTTTTGTGAGTTGAATTTAATTGAAAGAAAACACATTAAAGAATGAACTGGAGATATACATTTTCATATATATTTAATGTGTTTTTATTTCAGTTATAAAACAAAGTGTGGGCATTAAAAAACATAATTTTGCCCTCAAGCAGTTAAATAATATTTATTGTTATCTTAGACTTTATGTATATTTTACTTTCAGGAAATGTTTAACATTATTCTTTAGGCTACCAATTATAAAATTATGCCAAAGCTTTACGAAGCCAAAAGATAATCCTTGAAATAAGACTAAAAGCAAACTTAAGCCTTGAAGATTCTCTTTTCAAACCTTTCTTTTCCTGAGGATTTCGATCAATTGTTTTGGTTTGCCCAGAAAATCTGGAAGTCATTGAACCAAACGCGAAAATAAGAGAAGAACTAACAAACTCGAATTGGAGTTCATTCGCCTTGCAGTTCCCTGTTTTGGTCTCGTTCTCCCCAACGGATAACCGCAAAAAATTCAACAAGTTTTTCGCTTGATGTTGTTTTTTTTTCTGTTCTGTCTTTTAGCATTTGAATTTCTTATTGACCCATTTCTTTGGGGCAAAAAGGCCCAAGCCGAAAACCCAAACAGAACCCGTACCCGAACCCGAACCCGTCCAAAGCCCATTAAAACCGGTTTCCAGTCATTTGCAACACTTTCTGGCTGCAGCTGCCCGGGGAAGGTCGCTAAGCGGGGCCAAGGGGAACAGGGGATGGATGGATGATGATGGTGGTGGTGCTGCCTCTTGGCCAACTGCATCTCCTGCCCCTTGCCAAGTGCCGTTAGTTGTTAGCCAAAAGCGAGGCAAAAAAAAAAAAGAAGAGCACGAAAAAAACAAGGAGAATCGCGGCCCTTGAGAGGCAAGTAAGTTTTAACAACTGGAAAGACGGGTTTTTACGATTCGTTCCTCTTGTTATTTTGTGCATTTCCTTTGAAGGCAAGACTTTGAGGATTTGTTAGAGTCGAAAGTAAAGCAGAATGAAAACAAAAGAAATTAAATCCTGGCAAAAGCGTAATAAATACCAACTTGGATTCTGTCGATAAGTAAAAGAGAATTTGCTGCAAATATTTGCGGATAGAGTTGATAGAATTACTTTGCAATTAACAATTACTGCTTAGCTGCTGTGTGATAACTATATATATTCCTTTTTAATAATCCCAAACAAATGACATTGTAAATTTATGCTGAAAAGCCATCCGATACCGGGCTTTTGACCGAGGGCAAACACACAAATCACTGTGCAATGACGATGTGTCACAACAGCGCCAAAATTGTTTACAAATATTTTGCTATCATTTCGATTTCTATTTCTATTTCTATTTCCATTCACATTTCCATTTCCATTTCTATTCCGTTCTCATTTCCATTCGCGTGTGCACAAGCCTCCTCCCAACAAATTAGCATAATACAAATTATCAAAATTGAAAAATCGCAGAGGCATAAAATATGCATACATTCGGATGGAAAAGCTGACGTGCCTGAAGGGGAGTCTCTTCGTGGAAAATGGAAATAGAAAAAAGCTAAAAGCGAAAAGCAAATTGGAAAATTTGTGTGTGAAAGTGACCGAGCGCGGAGCATGCAACGTGAAAAATGTGAGGCAGAAAGAGAAAAGCCAAGATGTTGAGACACTTCCGGCGGTTGGAAAAGTGAGCAAAATGTAAATGAGTCAAAAGATGAAGATACTAAACAGCGAGAAGGAGACGACTCCGGTGGAGTGTCAGCAATAAAATATTGCCATTAACATTTAATTGAGGTCCGGGAAATTCGGAAAACTCAGCGCTGAAGTTGTTTTCGAGGGCCATCGAGCAGAGCCAATGGATACCTCAATTATGTGCCATGCTAATGGCTAGAAACGGAGAACTGAAAAATGTCAAAGATCAGCCTCAGAGGAATGTTGGAAATTTCGGAGACTCCTCTACTTTAAAGTGGAAACTTGAACGGAAATTCTAGGCATTTTAATTTATTTCTAACTTGGGATAAATGGAAATTGCGTTCATCTGCAGTGGAAACTTCTGTCAGAGAGGAGGAAGTATATCTTTGTATTTTTCTTTGAAACTTTCTAAAGGAAAGCAAAGATTAAATTCAAGGAATCATTAAAATATATATTCGCAGAACTAACTTAACTTAGTTAAGGGATTTTCCTAGAGTTGAAATATTTATATTAGTTTCCTAAAGGAAACTTCAGTTCATTTCCCCAATTTAAATAAATTAGAAAATAATTTAGAAGGCATTTTATGTAAGGTAAGCAAAGAAAATAAAAAGGAGACCATTCTGGACCAAATCTTTTGTGTTTCAATTACCGGGTTATGGCCAGGCTGTTATCGGTTTAAAGTCTGGAAGGCTGGCAAACAATTCGGAGCTTGATTTCTCTTCTCTCCTGACAAATTCGGTGCTTACTCTTATCGCACCTTAACGCGGTGCTTAAGTGGCCATTGCCAAGACAGAAAAGAGGCTGCTAATTTTTTGCTCAAGCACCCGGGCAGGCGCAGCTCTTCAGTTTCGGTTTTACAACCAATAAAAAGATTTTTATGACCACAAACATTAAAATGTTCAAATTGAAAATAAGCAGAAAACAAAGCACGACACACACACACTGAGGGAGAGAGGGAGAAAGCAACAAAAGCTAAACATGAAAGGAGCGGGCAGCAGGACACGAACGCAGCCAGAGGAGATACATTTTAAAGCAAATTTATGTGGCACAAAGGCAGCGATGAAAGCGGAGGAGGAAGCGGAAGCAGCCAGAGAGCCGGCACAGCAGGGAGGAGATCCTCCTGGCGGCAGGGAGTCAGGTGGTAAGGTTACCGGGGGCCAGCTCCTGTCAGTGGCAAACAAAAGTCCAAAGACGCAGCCCGCTTAATGTGTGTGTTTGAAGTTGGCCACCAGGCTAACGCCCAAAAGGAGCAAGCAAAATAAAAAAAAAGGAGGAGGAGGAGGAGAGGAGCGGAGCAACAGCCAAGAGCCAACAGCCAAAGGACGAAGACAATGCTGGGAAATTACCAAAGCACAAGAGCCAATTCGAGCATGAAAATGTAAACAAGGCGAAAAGAAACAGCAAAATCCAGGAGTTGGGTGGCTGGGCTAAAATGTGTGTCGCAATTGCTGTACAACGGGGCGGATGAAAAGTGGCAGCAGGAGCAATGCCGCAACAAAATCAACAGTTAGCCAATGAGCCTGAAAGTGGCAGAAGAGAGACCAGAGAAAGAGAGAAAGAGAGAGAGAGAGAGCGCACAAGAAAGACGAGAAAACAACCCGTTAACACGGAGAGGGAGGCAACTCCCAGCCATGTAACGACTTGGGCGGCACCAGGTGCTTCACGGACTGTTTTCGGGTGGCTTTTCCGGACGGAAGCCACGTGGACTGCGCGCCAGAAGTTGCACAAGACAATTATAAACGTAATGGCAACAACAGTTAGCCCAGGAACACAGGACCAACAAAGCCGGAGTGGATGGAAAAGTATCGTTAGTGAGCAGCTGAACGCATAAATTCTGTTCAACAATGGGGGGAAAGCCCCGGGAAAACCCTGTGCAAACCGATGAAGATGCTGCGAACATCGCGTAGGTGTTGGTCGTTAGGCTAAAAAGCCAACGCAGATAATGTTCGTCCAGCTAAGGCCATCTCTCTTGCTCTCCGTATCCTTGTATCCTTGCCGAGTGTGTTTGTGAGTGTGTAGAGGAAAATGTTGCATTAGAAGAAATGAAAGTGGCGGTTGGGTTGTTGTAACTGTGTCAGGGTTGCAAAGGATTGTAGAGGAAATTAAAAAAAAAAGGGGGATTGAAAAAGATGGCAAAGGACTTGAAGGGAAATGGGAAAAAGTTTGGCCAAAGCCAAAGCAAAGTGCTCAAAAGAAATTGAAAATACTGGTATTATAACGTCTTATCTGGGTATTAAAGCCCAAAATTGGAAAAGGTTATAAGACCGTGAAGAAATGACCGAGATTTAATAATAGATAAGTAAGTTTTGTTAAGGAAATAAAGGGAGTATAAAATATAAAGGCTTAGATATATAATTACAAACCTCTTGCCAAAAATAATTCAGTAATTTTAAAATTTGAAAATAGGAAATATTTTAGAGATTTATTTAAGCTTGATCTAGATGCAAGTAAAGAAGAAATTACGAGTTTTTAAATAGATTTGAAGGTCTAACTTATGACAAATGAATTTATTTAAATACCTTGGTAGTTTATATTCAATCAAATATTTTCTTAGTAAATTTGAGCAGTTCCTTAAACCTTATAAAATATGCTCCTCAAGAAATAACCTCTTTTAGCTTTTATTTGCAGTTTTCAATGTGGATTTTGCTTTCAAAACTAGTACAGCTTGGCAACCCTGTCTAAGTACTCTTGTATCCACTTCTTTTTTTCCACCTGCACCTTATGCAATTGTGGCAATAACTCCGGGCCCCCCTTTTGCGTCCCGCGGATTACTGGCAGGGGCAGTCAAGGAGAAATTAGCAGGCAAACACGGGTAAAAGAAATAAATAAAACGAACGACAGGCAGACACGAAGAAGGAAGCCAACAGGGATGGCGGCTGGCAGTAAAAAAGGATAAACTGCGAGTGGAAAGGAGGGTGGTTGGGCGGAATGGCAGCCACACAAGCGACGTGCTCCCAACACTTCTTGAGTAATTCATAGAAAGGTCGTAAAAGTCGAGTCAAAGTAATTATGCCAGGAAAAAAGCAAGCGAAAGGAAGCCGGTCTGAGCTCCAGTAGAATTCCGGATTCAGGATTCAGGAGCCCGGTTCCAGGACCCCAGCCATTTAGGTTGTATGCAAGAGTTGTTAAGACAAATACACACACACACACACGCATCCGACGAGAGTTGCGTTAATTGAGTGGGCTGCGCATGTGGGCGGGGCAGGCGGCGGGGCGTGGCAGAGTGAGCTAAAGTGGCAGCAGCTGCCTTGCCCTTACGCTTTGTCCTCTCTCTTCCTCCACCGAGTTTCAACGGTGCCATCAAGTGGCAAAAGCCGCAGAAGTATGCAACAATTTTCAGCTGGCAAGCCAAGGATAGCGGATTTATTCCAGGTAAAACGCCAACGCGTAAAGGTGTAATGAATGTGCCCCAGGCAGCTTCTACTAATAAATATATACGTACATATATATGCGGCATTACAATTTGCCTTTAATTGCTGAAAGCCCACAAATTACAAAAAAGGTAAGATGAATGGGCTAATGAAATATGCGGGTGCAAGGCAGCAAATGGCAAAGAATTCCCAAAGGATATGCATTCGGAATAATGGGAATCCTGAGGCTCTTATTTGCATTTAAAGTAAGAGCACAAACGGATAATGGTTCAGCTTAATGGCAAAAAGAAGAAGCAGCCGCTGCTTAAGCTCACATATGTTTCAAATAAATTACAAACAGGGAGAACTATATTTAAAGATAACATTTAAATTCTCTTGAATACAATTTCTTAGTTTCTATACCATTGAACTTCCAATGAGAACAATATCAATAATACTAAACCCTTTATAGACATAATCTCCCTTCATCCCTGTATTCAATCTTCCGCAAATCTCTCTTGCACAAATTGATAATGTCCATTGGTCATTTTCAATCTGGATCCAAGCAAAGGGAAATATAATTACAGCTCGTCTCATTAACGATTGGGTATTAGTCGCATTTTGCTCAATTAGCAGGACCCAATTGCCAACTGGCTCAAGGATAAATGGAAGCGAGCCGGCACACACAGATACACTCAAACACTCGAACACTCACCCACTCCAGCCCACACTCGTGCATAAATGCAGCACCCTATTGACATTAATTGAATGAACCAATATGGACAGTTAGTTATTGCTGCAAGGACTGCATGACGAGCATTGGGTGGTTGGGTGCTTGGGTGGTTGGGTTCTTCCTAAGCAAACATGTCATCCTGAGCCGCTTGGTCAAAATGAGGGGAGTGAGCAGCAATTCACATTTGATGACGAATGTGGGCATGTCAAAATGACTGCCAACTTGACTCGCCGTGCTGGAAAGGAAGTGGGCGAAAAGGGGTTGGTTGGTTGGTTGGTTGCCTTGACTCTTGACATTTGACAGGCTGCTCTGGAAAATCTCAAAAAATTTGTAGTGAAGCGCGCTTCAAATTTGACATATTGGATTGCTGCAAACGAAAGCCGATTTCAATTCGTTGGGTGAAGCTTTCCTCCGCCTCTTTTCCAGCAGAACTCCACCCCCTTGTCTGAATCAGCTCCTCCTGCGTTCGCTTATCCTGCGGCTGTCTTTGTATGCTTATGCTAATGTGCGTAAAAAGCATGCAAATTTCTTTGGCAGGGAATAAATCTGGGGAAAATTACAGGGCAGCGATCGAATCGGTTCTCTCTCTTTCTCTTCATCTCTCAATTTTCTTTTTGCTCTCTCCATTCCACACTTTTCCCCCTATATTTTTTCCAGTCCCGAATGGACATCCTGCGGTGAGAGCTGCCAGGTCCACGATTCATTTCCACGCCGCATATATGAATATAAATGCAGCATCACCATCAGCCTCTTGTTTTTCTCTGTTTTTCCTCCCGCCGCTGCGGTTCGGTGGAAAAAAGCCTCACGCAGAAATTGAGTTATAATATGAGAGAGGGAGTCAGAGATACACAAAGAGAGAGGGAGAGGGATGGACTGCGGTTGCACGTATCTACGTAGCATACATTTCGGGGCGTGTGCATCATTTAGCTCTTGTTTGCCAGCAAAATGGCCAACAAAACCAAGAACAACAATGGCCACAACGCTAAATAAACTATGCAAGAAATTTATGCAAATTTTATACAATGCTCAAGCATTTAAAAACGACTACCTATGGACAGGAGGCGGAGAATGGGTCGAATCGTTTCTGGTGTTTTTGCGGTGCGTTGTGGATTTTCGGTCTGTCTATCCCAAAGGGGCTTATGGACATGGCTAAAACTGATTACTCGCAGCAAATTGGATTTCTCATACTGATTGCAATGAGCCCACAGAGGGGAAGCTGGGAAAGGGGAAACCTGAAGAAGGAGAAACCAATAAAGAACATATTTTTAAGGGGGTTTTTAGGGGGTTTTGATACTAGAAGGAAGTTAAATTTATTAAATAATTTTACTAAATTATAATTAATACAAAAAGCATAAAAATATTCTTTGTTTTAAGGTGAAAATTTGATTATTTTTGCTTCTAAAGTTTTGTTTATTAAAATTGATTTCAAAACATTGATGTGAAAACTTAACTTTATAGCTTTCTTTATAAATATTCCCCTTTTAAAGGAAGATAAAAACTTTATGCTTTTAAAAAATTCACAAAACTAATTATTTTCTTCTTCTAAAAATCCCATCTATTAATTATTCAACTCCTAACAAATTACCAGCATTTGTTTTATTTTTCTGCTCACCACAACAACAAATGGCTTTAAACTTTGTCTTCGATTTTCTTTATTCTCTTTGCATTTTCACTGCATTTCAGGCTGCCTTGTTCCCGCTGACCAAGTCGAAATATGGCACTGGTCAACTATTGTGAACTGCGGTTGGAACGACCCAATCCTTCAGAGCGCCGGCGGTCTCTTCTGGACTCGGGAACTGACAGGACCTCGAGTAAACCGCGCTGGCTGCTGCGGTTGCCGGCAATTTGTGTTGCATTGTTTGAACATTTTCGGCAGTGTTCGGAGAGTTTCCTCCTCCAGCCTTGCGGTAGGCTGGCACTTTTTTTTTCTCATTCTTCTCTTTCCCGTTCTCTGTTAAAACAAATGTTGCTTTAATGCTGCGGTCTCGGCCCACTCACTTCCGGTTGGCAGACGAGGAGGAGAAGCAGCTAATGTGATTGCAGAATGGCGAGCTTCCGGCTGCAAGCAAGTCACTTGCAAATTGATTAAAACAAAGGATTTGCTGGGGCCAAGTCTACAATGAAGCCTAATGAAGACAAAGATGCAAATTTGCTAGTTCATCTCCTGGTCGTAGAGAAAGAGAACTTCTATTATGCCGGAGTTCTCCCACAGGAAATAACCCTGTAATAAACGCTGGCAGGATTAATTGTTTGCATAATCAGGCTTTAGCTTTAGCTTTTTCTCTTGCCCGAAGGGTTTCCACTGCCATCTTGGCTGATTTACGTTGCGTATACGTAATATTTATGGCACCTTCAATTAATTGTGCGTTAGATTATTTAAGCATACTTTGCGAACCCCTTGAATTATTAGTGGGCATTAATTTTTCAGGGGCCCGGCTCGGCATTAGCATTAAGTTTCCTCCCCTACTATAGGCACGTGTGTGTGTGTGGGCTTAGGCATGGGTTAGGGTCTGTTGTTAGTAGACTCTGAGAGGTGAGAGTTAGGGTGACACTTTAAGCCCTCCACGTTGATTGACTGCCGCCCATCAACGTCGCTTTTCGGGGGTTCGTTCAGCTCACTCACAAAGGGCGAATTAGAATTGTACTCTGTGTATATATATAGGTTGTATATATGGGTTGTATACATCCATTCAGATGCATCGTTCTATGCACACGATTTATACGCTCTGCTTGGCATTTGGTTTATCAATCAGCGCGAATATACCCCGCCATATGTGCACACAGCTAACAGCTAACAGCTCCCAGCTACCATTTCCCATTTCCCAGCTCCCAGAATTGCCAGCTTCCAGCTATCCCAGCTACCAGCTCACAGCCATTATCCATTAATCATGGCTCGTTCGTTCCATGATGCCCTTGGACACTTTGCATATTGATTTTCTTACGGCCAGTAGCCGAAATTAAGGCTCGTTCTTCGGATCCTGCATATTCAGCGGTCCCATTTCGCATCATTTATTTCAATCGCCGCAACAATGCATCGCTCTCGTTCCCAGTTTTCCGACTATTTTCCATTTAAATTCCCCCCAAAATAACCATTGTTTTGCCTGTGGCATACGTGTGCGTGTGCCATGTTCGTGGGACATAATTAAAACCGCAAATAGCGCCCGGGCCCGCCCCGATGATCACTGTCCGAGGAATAACGCATAATGCCAGAGCCAAACAAACGATGACCAGCATCTCTACTATTATCCATTGTCTACGGCATCATGGGGCATCATCCATCGCCGGCATCCGTATCAGATGACCACCTATACCAGCAAAAAGCACTGCTGACATGTGAGCCGTAGACACAATGCACCTTTCTTCCACATATGCCACACACGCACACATACATCGCCATGCAGGCATACAGTTTCAAATTTTGTAATTATGCGCCGACAGTTGGCAGTTAATTACACTGTGCGAAAGTGTGTAATATGCAAAATCAACATGGCAAACCGCACTAGTTTATATATAATATAGATATATATATGGCCACATTGCGCATACGCCCCGTTAAACCGTTTATTAGTTTTGGATTTTCATTGGATTTCTCGTCCGGGCAATAGATTTCACTGCTTCAATTAGCAGAATTAAAATGTTTACCCGCTGGCGGCTATCAGAAAATTTTTCATTTTATAGTGGCCGCCATTTTAAGCCGGTCTTTTGTGGCATTTCCCTGCTCCCCTTCCCTCCCTCCCTTTCCTTTCTTCTACCAGCAGCCGATTTTTCCAGTTAATTTTGGTGAGAGTAAGAGGCTTAGTGGTGATGTGGGCGCGCTTTTAAGGATCATTAATTTATCGGCATGGCTAGGCTGGTTGTTTTGTCAATAAACTGTTCCATTGAAACAAATCAACTGGAACGTTATTGATTTTTCACTTTTTTTATATTTAAGTGGAAAAGGCAATAAATAGTTTAACTAAAACTCATTTTTTATGCATCTAACACTTTGGGAAACAGTTTTCTGCTGTATTTATTATAAAAGCTGATGTTTATAAATCAACTTAACATTTTAAATACCTAAGATGAACTAGTGGATGTGGTTTCTATGGGAAATCTCTAATATCTAATATTTTGGGAAAAGTTTTCCATTTGTATGCACTATAATAGCTGTTATTTATAAATCAAAAACATCAACTTCCTTGATTTATTTCAACTGAGAAACCCAGACAAACTCTCGCTGTCTCTCTTTCTTTTTCTGCAACAACCAACCCCTCCTATTTATTATTTTCTTTTAATTTTCAGTTTGCTTTTCTTGGCCCAAAGCCTTTTCCTCGATTTGTCTAAAGGCTTTCCGTTTTTCCTTGTCGTCGCTTCGCCTGTTCTTGATATATTCTCGCTGCAGCGAATATGTCATGTTCGTGTCAGAATTTTGTATTGTGTTGACTTGCATTTGACAACTTAATGAATTTAGCTTTTTTCCCACTTTCCATCAACCAGCACACTCCCCGATCGTTGGACATTATCTTAACCCCAATACGTGCTGATATTCGGATGCAGTCAGGCCGATTTTATATAAGCCCATGGCGAGAGCATTATGAGAAAAGTTTTCCAAACGAAAATAACCCACAAAAAATGTCCGTTACGTGCTCCATAAAATGTCTGGCAGACCTGACCATATATATGTTATATATATACATATATTTTAGTGGCCAAATTTCTTTGGGGTTTATTTTTTTTATATTTTTGACAATGTGCAAGTTTTTTCTGTGTGGAAAAAAACTTTTTATTTTTATGTAACAACAACCATAACACCAACTATAGGGAGAGAATGAGGTAGAACGTCAAGTGTTTGGTTCCAAGGACCTCACGCTCCTCAAAAGGCCGGAGTTGTATGTAATTTGGTTTTATGCTTTATCGCTTGCTTGATTTTTATTATGATTATTATCGTGGGAATTACGATGCAACTTTTGGGGCTCTTGGCCCGGACCCTCGGCCCAACTCATTCCCGGGAAAAAAAGAAGGTAGAAACTTTTGTGATTGCTGGGTCCCTGCAGGAAAGCTTATGGTTTCTTTTTTTCTGCGAAGAATTTTCCTTACTGATTTATTGGGTTAGCAGTGGCATTTTCACGTCTTTGTTGTTGCCCAGGACGATGATGATGATGATGATGAGGCTTAGGGCCCGAAGAGGAGTTTTTGATGTCTTGATCTGAATTTGATGGTTTCATGCGGCCTAGTTTGTGAGAATGAGCAATTGATTGGCACCCTGTTCATGTTAAGAGAAAGTATAATTAGCAATTTCCCTAAAACATATAGACATGGACAACCGTGTTTATGAACCATTAACTCTTATATCTACCACTCACGCACTAGACATATGCATTTCATACTGAAGACAGGGTGAAGGGTTAAAGAAACTTACCTAGAAATAGAAGAAGTAAAGAAAAACAATTAGTTACAGGCAATGAATTAATTAAATTTATGAACTGTAATAATATGGTGACAAAGTGGTATGTTTTCCTACTAGTTTATTAATGGAAAAACAACAATTTAGTTTTTGTAAATAGATAACATAATTAGTATACGCAAAACCATAAACAAAGTGATTGAAAAATTAAATGAACTTAATTCCTCTGGACTCCTAGCAGGAAATGCAAATCTGTGGAAGCCTGATTGCATTTGCACTCAATCCCTTAAGTTTCTCGAAATGAATTGAGGCAGAAAACGATTTCTTGGCTAGATAGTTTCAGCCGTAACTCCGATTGCCGCAAATCCCATCAATGAATATGCTTCTGGCACTGCAGCTTAGCCTAAACGAGCCGCTTTCCACCGCTTTCCCCGCTATCAAATCCTCGACATTAAGCCCTCAAAAAGCAGTTTTTCGTCTCTCTCTTTTTTGCTTGTTGCAACTGCTATGCAATGTTGGAAAAATCTTCAACCACAAAGGACTCAAAACCGAAAGCAAAACAAAACAACAAGGGGGGTAAAAACCGATGTTAAGCAGAGCGAGAGCGAGGAGATTTTCTACCTTTTTCCCCCCCATACACGACCATATGAACATGTGTGTGTCTGTGTATGTATGCAAAGAGCCTGGCCAACACAATGGCGGCAAGTTAAAGCCAAATCGGGTAGGGGGGTGGTGGGCCAAGGGTCTGAGGCAGGGGCCACAAAAGGCCACTAAAGAGATGTAGATGTAGATGCCTCCGTGGGTTCGTGTAGATATATTTAACAGCAAAGTCAAGCGCTTGCGATGTGCACAGGCACAAAATCCAAATTTAATGACCAAGTAAAATAGACAGCAAACGAGAGCGCCAGGATACGACAGCCAGGAGTCACACACTTGCACGTCTGGGAGGATGCACTGGAAGAAGAGGAGTCATAACTTGGGAACTAAGAAATTCAGAATAACCAGACAAATAAAATTTGGTACGAAGACTCTGCTACTCTTATAGATTTCTTTACAATTTCCTTAATATTTTTGCACATTTCAAAATGTATTTTATTAATACTATTTTTCTTCCTGTGCATGTTACTGGGCGTGGGGGGCGTGGCTCTAATGTTAGTTGAATGTTTGCCGAGCCTTTGTTATCGGCATGCGTCTTTTTGCAATTGGATATGCCTTTTATGCCTTTGGGCTGTGTTAATGTTGACAGTGCTCGTCGGAGAGCCAAGGACATGACAGGAGTTGGAAAATACAACCAGCAAAAATACACACACATACATGCTCATATACACAAACACACACACTCCTACACTCACACCCCAGGATGTTATGTAGTCCCAGCGAAAAGACCCTTTCGACCACGACCTCGGGCCAAAAGGCATCTGCGCTTCGACATCGCCACCATCCACACAACTTTTGATGTCTGTCCTGTCCTGTCCCGTCCTGTTCGCTAGTTCATCTCCATCTCTCATCTGGCCCCTGTCGGTGCCCCTTCGGCTCCTCGCTCGCACATTATGGCAAATTATGACATTGACAAGTGGCCAGGAGGTGTCACATTTCTTGGTCGCCATTTTCCTTTTTCTGCAGCAATTTGTTGCTGCAATGTCATACATCAGACATACACACTGGCGGAAAACGGGGACAATAAACTGTTTTTTTTTTTTTTTTTT
>JAEIHY010003403.1:0-11226 GCA_018904565.1 Drosophila tsacasi
GAATAGGATCCCCAAGAGGATCAGGAACAGAATCAGAATCGAAATCAAAAGCAAAAGGCATTCACTGGACCTTAAGATATTTCCCAAGGCTAAAAAGCTTACCTGAAATATATAAAGTTCCCCGATTTCGAGGGGTTTTTTGGTCCAGTGTCTGCCCCATGATATTTGCGAGTGAGAAGTGACAATTAACCGTGGAAATTGTATATAGAACTACGCCATCTCCCTCTCTCTCTCTCTCTCTCTCTTTCTCTTTCTATGTGTATGTGTTGTATTGTATATATTATATATAAATACATATATATGCTCGTTACCGCGTGAACCCCCTGAGAGCCCCGCATTCGTTCCATCCAATTCGATACAGAATCGAGTGTACATAAAGGTTGGACAAGAGAGAGGTGATGATGAAGATGATTCGTCATCAGAGACGCAGAGATACATCGTACTACATAGTACTTGGCTCTTTTTAGTCACACATATATATATATATATATATTTACATAGTATACATAGTATACACGCCCTAGATATATAGCCGTAATTATGTATATTAGCTAGTCGAAATATACATTGTTTTACAAGAGTTTTTAGCTTTTAGATATATATATATATATAAATATTATCCAACCAACACACAGAAATACCTAGTCACTCTCTCTCTCTCGCTCGCTCGATTTATCGCTCGTTTCGATATTATTATCGAATGTTTTGATTGCCAAGAAGGAAACCCAAAGAACTAAGAAAAAAAAGAATTGAAGTTATACTATAATGTTAATAATGCTTCCATTTTGTAGCCAAACAAAAAAAGGATTGAGAACCTATATTGGATTACTGTTATTGCCGTTGTTATTCCCACTTTAGCCTAGTCCTAGTTTCCATTGGATCGTATGCTAAGTTGCTTACGTAAATTAGCCAAAAGTAAACCTTTGACAAAATTATTAACTAACTAAGTTAGACTGTTGATTGGCCAAAAAAAAAAGAGTAAGAAAGAAACTAAAAAGCAAACCAAACATCCAGCAAAACCCAGTTGTATATAGACACACAGACATTCCTTTGAATATTTACCTATAGTATCCGTATCCGTATCCGTATTTGTATTTGTATCTGTATCTATATACGTATTTGTATCCCTAACTGTATCCCCTTCTGTGTGTGAGTGTTTGTAAACCTTGGCTGGTTGTGCCCTCTACACTTGCTACTTGAATGTATCTGAGCCGACTATCGATGTCAATTATCTGTGGCAAGCACACTTTGTTGCCTTTGCGTATATGAATCTTCAAGCTAACCACACACGTATCTAAAAATCTACGTATCTAAGTATATGTATCTCTGAGAAATAGAGAGAGAGAATGCACTTTACTGCTAAAGGCACGGTATTAAGAAATTAAGTGAAAGGGTAAACCAGTAGTGACTCATATTTAACTAGCTCTTTCCTTATCTAATATCGATTTTTGTAGTATTTATTATACAGTTTATATATACTTTAGATGTTCTAGAGTTTATTGTTAATTTTGTAAGTCCTTTTTAGATAATTTCTCAGTAATGTGCCCCAGCAGTTGTGGTGCCAGAGCTAAAGTTGGTGACAAACTTCGATAATAATCGATTTCAAATCGATAAATACCAAACTCTAGCCAAGAGCCTGCCAGCCAAGTGTTCTGTAGATTCACCCACACACACACACACACTCTCGCTAGCACACACACACGCACACATTCCTATGCTCTAGTTGTTGAATATCAAGCATACGCCGCGTTGTCTTTTGCGCTCCGGTTATTTCGTGTGTGCCTTGAGCAGTAAGAAACCACAAAAAAAAAACAAACGAAAAAGATTTCTATACACACTATATACATACACACTTATATACATATATATATATACAAGCAGATATATATATATTTCTATATATTATACATACTATTTAGATTCATATTCTCATATTCTGTAAACTTTGATGTACTACGTCTAGAAAGGTTTTGCGATTTATTTACATTTAACACGAGATGAGGAACGAGATATACACTTCTATATATATATATATATACATATATATATATATCTTGATATCTTGAGTCCGTTTGAGATTGAGATTGCGAAGAGAAACGATGAATTCAAAAGCAAATAATAATAATAAAAAACCAAAATGATTCTTTGACTAAAAACGCTTGTGATGTTCTTTTTATTTCACTAAAAACAAAAATAGTGATAAAAACCAAAAACCAAACAAATAAGAATAAAAGAAGACACCAAGGAAAAACAGGGGAATGGAAAGAAAGAAAAGAAAACCCACCGAGCACGCTCCGCTTCCTGAATTATAAACCACAAAATATATATACAAAATATATATGTATATAAAATATATCTCACAGATATATAAAAACAAAACCAAAATTGATAAATTAAAAATTGTGATGGACTCAATTTTAGTTTTAAGTTCGAATTGCTTCTTCCTGTTCTCAAAACTGATTTCAAACTTCCATTGCTTCTTAGATGTTTTTGTTGTGACTGTACCCGTACCCCCGTACACCCCCACGATCCTGTATTATCCCCGTAAACCCGCTTACAAGCCCATCTTTTCAACCTGTTTACCAAAAACAACTCCATTCAGAGCCATAGAGCAAGCGTTTTTAATCAAAGATGGACCGCGATTATTATTGTTTCCGTTCCGTTTCTCCGCTTCGCAAAAATAAAGTACAACAAAGAGAAAGATCGTACAAAGATCACCAGAGAAAAGAGAAAAAAAAGAAAGAAAGAAAAAGGCAAAGACAAATCCATAGCACAGTTCAGGAAAAGCAAATATCAAAAGCAGAAAGCAAAAGCTGCTAGCAAAAGCAGAAAATAAATGCAGCTGGCAAAAGCAGTTAGCAAAAGCAGCTAGTAAAAGCAGAAAACAAAAGCAAAAGCAGTTAGCAACAGCAGTTAGCAAAATCAGCTAGCAAAAGCAGGTAGCAAAAGCAGAAAGCAAAAGCAGAAAGCTTTACGTTAGAGAGAGCCCATCACAAATTTTAATTTGCCAAACCTTAGTGGGTCCAGTGCTGGTGGTGGTGGTTGTGGTGGGTACCCTGTCCCCTGTCCAGGTAATGTATGTGATTCATCCACCTCCTCGTAATCTTTCAGCAGCGCAGCCTTAACTCCTCGCATGTCGGAGTCGGTGGGGCCACCACCGATCGTTCCTCCCACGGCCACTCCCACCACGGCAGCAGCGCCCCGGGTGGCCCCGGCGGCCATGTGGAGCAGATCGAGCTGCTGATCGACGAGAAGTGCCGCATCCTGAACAAGACGGGCACCCCCAAGTCCAGTGCCCTGCACTTGGCCAACTGGATGAAGGGTCAGCTGGACAAACAGCAGCAACAGGCTCGCCTGGCGGCCATTGCCAGGTCGCAGGAGAACGTGAGTGCCGAGGACGAGCAGTTGATCTTTAATAGCGACAGCGAGCAGGACGAAAGGATCACGTACTGGACGCGTCAGCAGCTGGAGAAGCGCACCAAGGAGCTCAATTTGGCCAAGGAGAATGGCGGTCTGTCGGCGAAGCCCAATTTCGGGGGAAAGCGACTGAGCGGCGTCGAGGAGCTGAGCATGAGCGCCACCTCGGACATATACTCCACATCGGATGCGGAGGCGGTGACCAGTGTGATCAGTCAGTCGCACAGCACCACCTCGGATAGCCAGGTGAGAGATATGGGGTAACCTTTCATCAGGATCTCGTGTTTTCCCTGTCTGCTTAACTTATTGCTAAACCTGCTCTATCTCTCTCATCCCTCCCTCTCCTCCTGTCGCCCTACGATCCTTTTGTCCAGATCACCGTACGCTCCAGCCCCATTGTGCTGGACAAGCTGGCCGTGTGCCGGCATTGCCATAAGAATTGCCAGCAGAGCGGTCCCGGGGGCAGCAGCCGTTCTGGGGCAGGCACAGCAGGAGCCGCTGCCGCTGGCGCCGCTTCCGGTTCCGGTTCGAATCCCGTCCTGCTCTGCAACTCCCTGAAAGTGCAGCATAGCCAGTCCTCGCCCAATCGCTGCTGCAAGCTCAATGGCCTCTCCTCGGAGGGCCTGGCCATGGAGTTGGGCCTGGGCATGGGCACGAGAACGGGCACTAGTCCTACGAGAGCCACACGAGCCGGGACACGAGTTGGTAATAGCGGCGGCGGCGGCGGCGGCAGCGTGACCAGCATGTCCAGCAGCACCACCAACACCACCATCACCGGGGAGCTGTCCTCCAAGCGGATAGCCAGCAGCAGCACGCGCCGGGAGACCGGCGACACCGAGAGCGATGTGGCCCAACTGATCACCGACGAACTGTCCCTGTCCCAATCAGAGGCCACCGATGACAGCGTCGGCGCGATGCCCAACAGCAGCAGCCTCAGTGCCGGCGAAGGGACCGGCTCCAAGCTACGTCATCTAGATCAGTCAGCTCCAGCTCCAGTTCCAGCTTCTCCTGCTTCTACACCTGCTCCTGCTGCTTCCTCCCTGCCCAATGGCCACTGCTCCAAGTCCAACTCCAACTCCGTGTCCGGCTCCCCCAAGCCACTGCCTCCGCCGCGGCGCACTCGCATCGTGGCCCAGCTGTGTCAGGAGCCCAGCAGACCCAAGGCCAACCAGCAGGTCAAGGCCATTGTGACCATCACGGAGACGGCCAGGATTATGAGGAGTGTGGAGCGAAGTCCCTCAAAATCTGTGGGAGCAGGAGGAGGCGCAGGATCCCCTGCCAAGTATGCCGCCTGCCACTGCCGCTGCCAGCCGGAGGACTTCACCCACGCCCAACTATCGCCAGACAAGATGGAGCAGCAGACCTGCAAGCTGCTGGAGTCGCCCAAGCAGACCACCAGCACCATCGAGCAGCAGAAGCAAGAGGATGAGCAGCTGTCCCTCATGCTCATAGGACTGGCACAGTTCGCTCCAACAGCCAGGTTGTGCGGCGGCGGCGGAGGAGGAGGAGCCCAGCAAGGACAGAAGCTCAACCAACGAGAGGATGACAGTGCCACACCCACGATAGCCGTAGTGCCGCCCACGCCGGATGCTGTTCTCACCAAGACCAGCACTCATGTGTGGGACAATAGTGGATGCTCCTCCTCGAATGGAGCAGGCGGAGGAGGAGCAGGTAACTCGACCACCACCACTAGCACGGCCACCACAACCACCAAGCAGCCGAGGCAGGCCACCATTGAGAATATACCCGAAGATTCCTGCGATGAATCGCCGCTGGACGAGGAGCCGCCCTACAGGCCCATGAGCAGTGCCCTCCGGCGTTTTGGCACCATGTCCAGCTTGGAGAAGCTGCCCTCCGACGATCGCATGGACGAGGCCGATGAGCTGGACGATGACCTAGAGGAGCCCGCCTCCTCCTACACGCCCAATGGTCACGATGAGGATGGGGATGTGGAGGATGGCGACGAAGAGGAGGTGGGCTCGGACAAGGCCTTGGCACAGAACCTCAATGAACCATCCACCTCGGCAGCGGGCATTCACCTGGCCAATGGCGATGTCCTGGCCAGCGGAGCCTGGACGAATCGAGCTGGGGCCTATGTCACGGACAAAATGTCCTTTTTCGAGGAGTCGCGAGCCTTTATAGACAAGTATCTGGGTCGCTGGAATGCAGGAGATGCCCAGCAGCTGCAGGGAGGAGGTGGAGGTGGAGGCACCGCCTCCGAGACGGACGAGCAGATGGACGAGTGCACCTCGGGGGCAACCAGCGGAGAGGAGGTATGGGGCACACCCACCAGTGGCGGGGATAATGATGACCAGGACCTGCAGCTTATCAACTCGGAGAACACGCACTCGGTGAGTGAGATATCTATAAACGATTGGAAGAACTGATGTATTTCTGATTTATTCCTAATGTATTCCTGATTTATTCCTGATTTATTCCCGGTGTAGTCACCCACCAAGTCGAGCACCTCGCTCAACGATGACGACGACACCGAGCTGATGATGGACGAGCTGCTGATGGCCCCGCCCATGACGGCCAGCACCATACGGGGACTGCTGCCACGGTATGTAGGTCCTTCGGGGAGTCCCTCCGCCTAGACGAAGCTCACTCGAAACTCAGATCACAGACACACACACACAGCCGGTAGTTGAGATACAACCCTAGATTAGACCTACGAAGCTCCAGCTGCGAACTCCTATATATACATATAAATATATATATATGTATTTGCCATCCTCCATATATATAGTATAGTCTAGTATATAGTATATATCGTAATAGTGTTTTAATGAGACCAAACGAATTCTCTTTTTTTTCGTGTACTCCTTTGGTAACTTTCTTTCGTAGCTTTTACAGGTGTTTATCTCCCTTTCGTTTCCATATACACACACACACCACCAGACATCCCCCGAATTCGATTCGAATCAGCGCCATCAGTATCCTTCAATATCTTGATCTCTCTCTCTATATATAATATATATAGCCTCTGTATAACCTAGTATTTTGCTCACTCATTCGCGGGCTATAGTCATAGTCACATAGTCATAGTCAGGCTAGGGTAGCTTAGCGCTCTCTTACGTATACCCATATATATAGCCATAATGTATCGGAATCGAGATATATCATTGATGCCATCTATACACACACACTCACATCGAACCTATCAACACACACATCGATCGACTGTTGCTAAATTCCAATTGAAATTCGTTTGCATACGCCACACACACGTATTATCGTAACGTATACCGTATACCGTATATCGTATCCGTAAACCTATCCGACGAATCCGTCATAGACGTCGCCTTGAGCCCCTGTTCGAGGAGGAGACGGAGAGCGACGAAGAGAAGACGCAGCAGGATAGCGACGACGTCAAAAAGGTGGGTCGTTATTACAGCAAAATCCCAAGACACGTCCCAAGATCTTTAACCTAATACTAATAAAATACTGCAAAATATCGAAAAATACAAAAAGATATCGAAATATATTGAAAAGTATCGAAAAATACTAAAAGAAAAAATAATAATAATAATAATAATAAATATAATAACAAATAAAAATAATAAATGTATTAAAATACCATGATCAAATACTTAAAAATATATTTAACACCAAATAAAATTTATCAAAGTACAAAAAAAAAAATTTTAATAAAAAAATATCAAAAGGTTATTAAAATAACAAAAAATTAATAACAGATATAAAATGTATATAAAAAAATAAACAACTGGAAATACCTTACAAAAGGCTAACTAAAAACAACCGTGTCGCGTTTCGTTTCCGTTCCGTTTTCGCATTCCGCTGCATGGCAAAAACAGTGGCAACTGTACCTGCGCACCAGCTATAAAGAGGGAGAGAGGGAGAGTGACTACCCCGGAGGGGACCAGGATCGATCTTTAGATCCTGTGCCCCTCTGGCGCCACGCCCTCCCTCGATCTGTGTGGCCCCTAAGCAACCCACCTAGCACCACCCTGCATGTAGCTTAGCCTCAACTCAATGAACTAACCCAAGAACCTTGGTTTGTCTTTCTCTATTTTGTCTATACTTTCATAAACCATCATCGACTGCAACTCGCTCATCACCAACTCTCCATCTTCATCGCTCAAAACCACCATCAAACCATCTAAACAATCAATCAATCACGCTCTAACATGTTTTGACTTTGTATGTAAACTGTACTTTTGTTTTGCCTGTCTCTTCTTGTATATCTTAATGTTGTTTAAAAAACCAAAACAAATAATGTATCTTGGGTAGAAGGTCGTAGTGAAATTAGTGAAGCTTTAGCCCATCCTGCAATACTGCGAGCTCATCACCATCACGAACACTCGAACGGGTCCGGACAAGGACAAGGACGACGCCGATTGACAACGACGACCAATCCGATCCTGCTGTCGAAATTCCGTACTGTAACACCGAACTGCACCTGCATCACCATCACCATCTCCACACCACACTCATACGACCATTCACTTCTCCATCCACTTCATCCCGGGGCGGCGCCAACTGCCAGCAGGAAGCTCTATCCCAACCAGAATTGATTAGTTGAATTCTATTCCCAACAATTGGTAGGGGGAAGCAACGACCAATGGCCACTACCTAGAGGATTCGGCTGGAAGTTCAGACGACAGCGAGGCAGCTGCAGTCCCCCCACCACAGCCACCAGTTCCACCAGCGGTGGTGCCGGATCGGGAGGAGGATCCAACGGAGTTGGACCAGGAGCAGCAGGAGGAGGAGCAGGAGGACACGGACTCGGTCTTGAGACGGGTTGTGCAAGCGGAGATGGAGAAGCAGAAGCAGGAGGAGAAGGTGAAGGCGAAGGAGGCGGAGCAGCACCACCTGCATTCGAATGTAATGATGGGGCCACGGCCATTGGTCACCACACGGCTGCTACCCACCACGGCCATCGGTTCGGAAGTGGCGCCATTGGTGGCCTCATCCTGCGAGTATCTGCTCGATCAGCGCCCCTCGAGCGGATCGAGCGGATTGAGCGGGTCACCAGGACGCGACCGGGTCGCCGGCAGCACTACGAGCACCACGACGCCATTGCCACCTACTCGGGCGATGCCAGTAGCGATGACTATCGGTACAGGGACAGGAATCGAGACGACATCGAGGACGACGATGACAGCGACGATGGCCGCAACGACAACGACGACGCCGACGACGACGACGACGTCGATGACGATGGCGAGTCGAGCTCCCTCATCGATTATTACAACAACCAGCAGCGGGAGCGTCACTACCAACTCCGGAGGCAGAGCCAGCGGCAAGCCGCCGAGATTTGTTCCGCCGCCGCCGCCACCGCGTCGCTTGCTGCTCACCCAGACCGATCTAAGCGCTGCTCCGGCCAAAACGGTGAGTGCTCCAAGAACATTCCATAACCAGAACTTAGTTTATTCATCCCTAATCCCCCCCTTAGGAGCCACCTCGAAGAAAATCTGGCGCTACTGCTGACAGTGGCTCCTCGGCGGCTGTCGGCGTCGCCGCCAGCGCTTCGGTCCCAATCGGTACCGGGTCAAGGATAACGCCAGCATCGGCACCGAGTACCACCAGCTCCAAGCGAGTACCGTCCTCAACGATAATCGAGACCTGCCTCCTGGGGGCACCCAGGCCCGTCTCAGTCACTTCATTAGCAACAGTCTCGAGGATCGAATCCCAGCGGGAGAGGGAGAGATCCCGGGAGGGAGAGGAGACGCCAGAGCAGCAGCTGGACCAGGAGGCGAGCCGCAGCCCAGCTGCAGTGGAGCAGGACGCAGCCGGTCCACGTTCGGTGGCCGCTGTCCAAGCGCCCCACGCTGGCTGCGGCCTAAGTCCAAGGCTGGAAATGCGACTGGCCCTCAATCACGACATCCTCGGGGACGAGGACTTGATCTGCTACGAGCCTGGTCCCGATCTAACAACTATTCTGGGGTGAGTGTTTATTGATATACCCTGAGCTAACCCATATACTGTTTCATATTAATCATTAATAAATTACTTCATAACTTACTTAAATTTAATGAATTTATTTATTTCCAGGCACGACCTCTCCACATTTCATCGTCTGACGGGTCGCGATTTATTGAGTCGTTCAGCCACGAACCGAGTGCAGCCAAAAGAGGCTGTCATATCGTACTCTCAACATCGCAACTCAAAGATGGACACACCGACGGTGAACCGACGGCCCCGACCCCTTTCGGCGGGCGCGGCCTTGAGTCACAGTCACAGTCGCAGTCGCAGTCACAGCAACACCAACAGCAGCAGTCACGGCAGTCCGCTCGCCGCTGGTGGGTCAATCCGTGCCGGAGAAGACCAGCCTCAGGCACGGCATCCGCATCCGCCGGGGCATCCGGCGGGCTGGAGCGGTGGTGGATCTGCGGCTCGAGCCGGAGGCAGCGGGAGCGGAAGCGGCGGCGACGGGAGCATCGGCTCCAAATCCAACAGAGACGGGAGCAAATTAGGCGATCTGGAAATCTTAGCGAGACGAGAGAAGATATACTCCATGTCTCAATCGAGGAGTGGCTGTCGAGTCAGGGAGACATCCACAATGTCCACGACTCTGGTGGCGATGGCTTCGGAGATGCGTACGGAGATGGAGGCGACGGCGACGGCGACACCGATGGCGGATTCAACGAGACGCGACTCTTCCTGGCCGGCCCGAGCAGCTGCAGCAGCCTCTCTGACGAGGACGAGGAGTACTACTTCGATGGACGGAGCGGGAGCCATCACTACAACCACAACAATGACTGAGGCGTTCCTTGAGACCGATATAGGCAGGTCCAAGCGATTGTAAGTAGAGCATAAATATATATACGATATAAATATGATCCTAAATGTGATTCTGCCGCAGAATAAACTTCATAAAGCGTCGCAACTCCGAGATTACCGCCAGTAGCACCACCAGCAGCAGCACTCCCAACTTCTCCGACGGCGCCGTCCAGCTCGGCGAGCAGCAGCCCCATCCGAGCCACAGCCAGAGCAGCCTGCTGCCCCAGAAGCTGCCGTCGTCGTCGGGCCAGGACTTGGCGGCGGAGATGGCCCAGATGTCGCCGCGCAAGGACAACGTAAGTAGTCTATCGTGACTTGATTGATATACAGATATTTTCTAGCATCCCTAATTCATATTTATACGCATTTTTTCAGGACAAGCCATCACTGAACCGCCGCCTGTGGAAGCAGATCACCAAACGCCGACGCACCAACTCCGTGTCCCAGATAGTCGCGGGCTAGGGGAAGCCCAGGGAAAAGCACTCACCACTCACCGCCCCCCTTCCATTCTACCAGAAGGCACATTCGCACCCCTTCTAGGGGTTGAATTTTAGACAAACCATCTTAAGCCAGTTTCGGATCAGCGATGGGCGATGACCGATAACGAGGGCGATTACGATAACGAATAACGAGATATTTGCACAGGGACAGGCACATCGATAAATGCCGCCCAGGTGCATATCGAGAAAGAGATAGAAACACTCGAGGAACCGGAAGACAACACTTAGTAGTACGTTAAGTTTTTTGATACGACTTTGTAGCTAGCGAATCCCCCGGATCGCAACGATCACGGGCAGCTCTAGGCGTCCAAATTGCGTCCAACATAAAACAGATAGAACAGAACGATAGATCGACAGATCGAAGTTAATCGATAAAGCTATCGAATCGATACTCCTGCCAAGGAAGCGATGAAACGAGCCAGTCCCAGCCAAATATGAAACAGACAACGAATGGCAATTACTTAATTGGCAGTCAGAGCAGAGAGAGGCATCCACACACACAACACACTACACACTACACACTACACACTACACACTACACACTACACACTACACACTACAC
>JAEIHY010003405.1:0-12627 GCA_018904565.1 Drosophila tsacasi
TTATTTGATAAAAAAAATATCATCGATACGATATTTTTTTAATATCCCGACATCCCTAAAAAAAAACTCCGGTTCTCCTAGTGTGGCCGTTGCGGAAGTGTCAGTGAGACCGCAGCTCACCTGAGAGCTGTAAAAACATCGATAGTATCGATACCTCGATTGTTTTTTCCTCCATCGATATATTGATATTTTGATACCCTACAATTTATTTTCTGTATTCAGCCACAGCTTTTGACAAAAACTGCAACTACAACTCCCAGAATGCAACAGCACAGCTAGAAAGTGTGCGGACCAACCAGCAGTTAACAGCCGACACCAACGAAATGTCGCAGGCGGCATCCACAACGCAGAGTGCAGCTGCTGCACCGGTGGGGGGAAGCAGACGCCCCATGGCCAACGATGTTGTGGGCGTCATGGGGACCACCATGTCTGCGCGATACGGCGAGACCGAATGGGAGGCGCGAGAGGTTTGTGACGAACTTGATAGCTCCAATCCCCGCACATGTTAAGCTCTTCTCTTTTCACTCCCAGTCCCAGCGACAACGGGAGTTGCATGAAGCTCGTGCTAGGGCGGCGCAGATGGAGAAGACCATGAAGTGGTGGTAAGTATGGTGTGCTGCCAGCGAAACCCCTACCCGGCTTATCTGTTAATCACACAACCTACGCGTTCCAGGTCCGACTGCACTGCCAACTGGCGAGAGAAGTGGAGTAAGGTAATCGCGGTTGCCATGGCTTCCCGTTGGGTCAATACCGCCGGCGTCCAATAACACCTATTTTCACCTTTTGCAGGTGCGTAACGAACGGAACAAGGCAAGAGAAGAGTCCAAGCAGCTGAGCGTCAAACTGGACGTCGCCATGAAGGAGTCACACTCCTTGAAGCGGGAGAAGAACGATCTCGAGCTGCAGATCACGCAGCTGAAGAAGGAGATGGAGAAGGTGCACACGCTGATGATGAAGCACGCCGGCCAATTCCACCGTGCCGATACCAGCGAGGACGCAGAGGCTAATGGCCGCGACGCCAACTGTTCCCCAGACATCTCGTCGGACGGTCTGAAGAATGTCAACAGCGAGGACGGGCTGGTCACCAAGCTGCCCAACGATGTCAAGGACCTGGACATCGAGGAGTTTGCTATGAAGGGCGCCATGCCCAAGCATCTGACAGAGTTGGACGAAGCAGCTGCTGCCGAAGAGAAGCGCCTGATTCAGCAGCTCTCCAAGGATGACTTCGACGAGGACTACTTAATGCAGAAGATATCCATGCTCCAGTTGCGTCTCGATGAGGCGCAGAAAACCCTTCAGGCTGAAAGGGAGTGAGTAAACGAAGTGCTTTTGTTATAATCCTTGGCTTAACATCCGTTTTTTTAATTAGTGAAAAGCTGGAGCTGCACAAGAGCATCGAGAAGCTATCGCTGGAGATCCAGGATGTGCGTGGCCGTCAGGAGGAGATGCGTTCCGCCAAGCAGGAGGCTGTGCGCGAACTTCTCACACTGCAGGAGCAGCATCGCGCTGAGATGCGTATCGTCAACAACTCGTTGCAGGAAGAGATCGCTGCGCGAGAAAACCTGGAGCGTAGGCTTACAGAGCTGCGCACCGAGCTGGAGCATTTGCAGGCGGAGAATGCTTCGGAGTGGGGCAAGCGCGAGCGCCTGGAGTCCGAAAAGTTGGCCATGGAACGGGATAACAAGAAGCTTCGCGCCGAGCTGCGGGACTACCAAGAGCGGTCGGACCGTAAATGCCGTCCCATGCAGGCAAACGACGTTGAGGTACGGGCATTGCAGCAGGAGCTCTCCGAGCGGAACAAGGAGATAAGTGAGGTGAAGATGTCGCACGCCAAGCTCAAGAAGCTACTGGCCGAAACGAACACCGAGCTGGGCCACGCCGTGCGCCGCGCGGAGCAGTACGAGGCGGAGGTGAGTTAATCCACAGCCCAAAACCTTATCAGAAGATATATTAGGCAGATTGCGCATATCAGCTTATCAGCCAAGGGAAACTGACAGACCATTCGAAGATTTCGCCACCTAATTGAGTTAATTTAAAACATTTATTCACAAAGACACGCGAACATCGAACAGTTGGTAAATGCAGAGTACTTTTGAGGAGATCCTTCCACAAAGTGGAGAATCAGTTGGCAAAGGCCGCCAGTCCAGTGATGGCGCGACCCAGGATTAAGGCATGAATATCGTGGGTTCCCTCATAGGTGTTGACCGACTCCAGGTTCATCACATGCCTGATCACATGGTACTCGTCGCTAATGCCATTGCCGCCCAGCATATCTCTCATCTGTCGGGCAATGTCCAGGGACTTGCCGGTGTTGTTTCTCTTCAGCATCGATATCATCTCGGGTGTGTGCAGTTTCTGGTCCTTGAGACGGCCCAAATGCAAACATGCCTGCAGTCCCAAAGCGATCTCCGTGGTGGCATCGGCCAGCTTCTTCTGGATCAGCTGATTGGCGGCCAAGGGCCGACCGAATTGCTTTCGGTCGAGGGTATATTGGCGGCCAATTTCTACACAGGCTTCGGCAGCGCCCAGAGCGCCCCAGGCGATGCCGTAGCGAGCATTGTTCAGACAGTTGAAGGGTCCACTGAAGCCCAGGACGTTGGGCAACAGCTGCTCCTCCGGCACTCGGATATCGTCCATCAGGATCATGCCCGTGGGCGAGGCACGCAGAGAGAACTTGCCCTCAATCTTGGGCGTGTCCAAGCCCTGGCCGGAAATCTTGCGGTCCACCAGGAAGCCGCGAAGCTTGCCATCCTCACACTTGGCCCAGACCACCAGGACATCGGCGATGGGAGCACTGGTAATCCATGTCTTGGATCCGCTCAAGATGTATGTCTTGCTTTTGCTGTCGTACTTGGCGCGGGTCTCCATGCCGCCGGGATCGCTGCCATGGTTGGGCTCAGTCAGTCCAAAGGCGCCTGGATAAAGTGGGGAGAGATGTGGTTTACTTATTTTCTTTGAATCAAACTCAAGGTGGTCCTTTACTTAATAGCGTTGAAATTCCTGGATTCTATGGGGTGGACTCACCAATTAGCTTGCCCTGGGCCATGCTGGGCAGATAGCGCTGCTTCTGATCCTCGGAGCCATAGTCGTAGATGGCGCCCATGGCCAGTGAGCTCTGGACACTGACCGCAGAGCGGTAAGCGGAGTCCACGCGTTCCACTTCGCGGGTGAGCAGGCCGTAGGCCACACTGGAAACTCCGGCACAGCCGTATCCCTTCAAAGTGCACCCAAGCACTCCCAGGCTGCCGATTTCCTCCATAATCTTCTTGTCGAACTGCTCCAGGCGATTGGCCATCTTGACGCGCGGCAGCAGCTCCGCCTGGCAGTAGCCGCGGAATGCGTCCCGAATGGCCACCTCTTCCTCGGTCAGCTGGCTCTCCAGGTTAAGGGGATCTTGCCAGTTGAACTTGGCCGCAGCTGCCTTGGAACTCGAGCTGGCCAGGCGGCGGGCGCAGGGACTCAGTCTGCTGATTACACTTTGCGCAATCATCTTTGTACGATTTTGTGTGTTTCTGGTTTGGAAAAAGTCAGCCGGTTCTGCGCAGAACAGCTGCTCGGCACGACGTTCGACGAGAGAATGATGAAGAAAGCTCTAAAGCCAAAGCTTTCGGCAGTTGATTCTCCCGCGGTTCTTCTCGCTCTTTTGGCGTTTTGTTTACCCGAAACAAAATATTGTTGTTTTGCCCGCTGATCGTAATCTGCGGCGCGGGCTCTAAATTTTTCGCACTATCGCATTTATTTCTGACTTGACGACGATAGAAACCAAGAGTGAAGCGAGTGTGGAAGGAAACTTTTCAAGTGTTATCGCAGCTTGGCGGGGGTCGGCTCTGCTTATCGCTGGCACTGGCAGATACGCCCCATTTGGTGCGATTTGTGCTTAGAGAAGTAAGCGATGATGGGGACAGCAATACTCTCTGGGTGCAGTGGAAATGCCGAACAGTTGCGGGGAGAATCATAGGAATACCCGCTATGATTTCCCTCTTTCACTGTGGAAGATTGTTGATTGTTGTTGATTGTATACCGCGGCAGAGAATAGGGAACTAATGACAGACTTTAAAATAATACCATTTAAAAGGAAAATAAATTATACAAATATTGATCATATTTATTATTACATGTTCTGCTTGGAACTAAGATTGTAACATTATCTTAATAATGCATAGGCTGCCACTTAGACTTGCATTTAGAGATCTTTACATAATATACTATACATTTCCGTGTTTCAGGTCAAACGCCTGCGCCAGCGTGTGGAGGAGCTAAAACGAGAGTTGGCGGGGGCTGAGGATGAACTGGACGCGGCGGTAAACCAAGTGCGGCGATTACAGCGCTCCAACGATGAGCTTGTGGGCCAGACAGAAGGTCTGCAGGTGCAGATTCAGCACCTACAGAATAGGTAAGAGCCTCCAAAGTATATTAACAACTAATTCTGTAAGTCTTTTCACTAAATCTAACATTAACTGAAATTTGAATGGTGCTGGCTAACTATTAACTAACCCAACTCCTAACCCACTAAAAACCAGACGTGCCCCGAGCCCACAGCTGCGGGGATTGGGCGGGGTGCAGCTCAGAAATAAGATAGCCGTGGAGCTGCCCAACGACTGTCTGCCGAACATTAACGACTTGCGTCAGATCTTCGATGACTCGCAGGCTGGCTTAAGGAGCTCCCACAATGGCAGCGATGCAGCTGCCCATCATGCTGCCTCCGTCAAGAGGTCAAGTCACACGGAGCGAACACTTCTCCAGCAGCAGCAGAGCAACTCTGCTGCCTCGGCGGCGGCTGCGGCGGCGGCAGCAGCAGCTGCATTCTATGATGCCAAGCCCACACATCTGGAGGAGAACATATTCGAGTCGAAGTCGCGGAATCTAGAGTTTGAGCGGGCCAAGCAAAAGTTCGATAATCCCCATGGACAGCACCACCACCACCATCAGAGACAGCGGTCCGGAAATGGACGGTACGGCAGTGCTGGCAGCAATGCCAGCCGGGCGAATCTCGCCCTGCCACTCAAGGGAATGACAAACGGTGGAAGCAGCAGCACCGCTTCCAGCAAGGATGAGCTAAACCGACAGCTGTACGAGGCTCATGAGAAGGAGCAGGCGGCAGGGGTGGGCTATGCCAGGAACAGCATTAATCTGGATGGTCTCAAGGTATCCGATGATGAGGTGAGACTGCAGGCGGTGAAATTGTTGTTCTTTGTTATTTATTTGTTATTTATTTGTTATTTATTTTATGAGAAAAGGGGAAGTAAAAGGAGGTATATTTTTTTTTTATTTAAGTATTTAATTTTGCTTTATGTAAATAGCTTCTTTTTCGTCTACTCTACAAAAATAACTCCCTGATTTCGTTTCAGACTCCGTAGCTATGGTTCGACAAGCTTGTTGCTGGACGACGAGACTGAGGGCAACAGCGACTGAGACCCCAAGATCCAAGACATTCGTGGGACGGACAGCTAATGGTATTAAACAATTAGTATTAATTTGGAAACATGTACTTTAAAGTTGGTGTGGTGGCAGAGTCCCAAATAGGAAACCATTATCCTAGCTTGTATTTGGGACTACAACCAACTGGTTCCTTAGTTGATTTGTAAGTACCTAAGTAAGAACATTCGCGAAAGTAACCTTTAACCTTATACTTACACTTACTTACGTATGCATTAAGATATATTTCATTTTGCGCCACTAATTCCCATCATAAGATCTTCAGTTGGGAGATCAGAAAGCTTTTATCTTCAACAATATTCCATGTAAGTTAAGGATAACTTCTCAAACTGCTTTTATGATGGCCATATCTCCTTGAGCTTTGCCTCTTATCATCCTCATCATCATCCTCATCGAAAACCCTTTGCCTTGATTATAAAAATTACAGACTTTACAGCAGATATACCTACAAAACATATATACGTATGGAAGCATCATCCAGGTGTTCGATTGTTGCGGAATACAAAATTAGTGCCAGAGATCTATAGAAATTTAACGAGATTTAATAGAACATTATCAATATGCTGCTGAGTATCCGAATTTAACTATATTTCTTTTTACAAATCGAACGATTATCTATTGGGATATCCTAGTCCAAAACTTTATTATATTATATTCAATAAATTTTTGAAAACTATTGTTTTTGGAGATTTTTTGGCAGCATATTCGATCTTATACAGAATACATAGAATCAAATTAAAAATACAAATATATACGTATTAAATATGGTAATATTAGCGGTTTAGTTCGTGAATAATAATCATTTTACACTTATTTAAAGCTACTTATATTAAATACACAAAATATGCAAATAAAGCTAGCATGTTACGAACAATAATAAACCAATTTGTTGTGTTTTTTGTGTCGGAAAGGGGAATCCTAGTTGGCTTTGTTTGGACCTTCTCGGCAGACAGAAATCTGCTCTCAGAAAAATTGCACATCAAAAACCATTTTAAAATTATTTGTCTTGACACGAGTTTGAAAAATTACATTCAGTTTATAATCATGGTGCAATTATCGCGAGCAACCAAATTGACGGGCATCTGCGTATGCGTCTACATGTCCTACGTCATATTTGTGTTCTTCCTGCTGCCCTCGCTGATCCCGGACGCCGTGAGCCTGCAGCGGGCTCTGGTGGCCTATAAAACTCGCCACCTCGGAGACTTGAGCAACTTTACGTTGGAGACGGGCGGCCAGCCGATCCGTTCATTGCTGGTTTCCTTCCGGGGCTCGGGAGCCCTCACTCTCTTGGACAACCTGGCCCACCAGCCCGGTTGCTACCAGCACTATGATCCGTTGATCGGCTACAACCGATCTGCCCCAAAGCATCAGGACGAGGTGCTGGATGAACTGGTCTCACTGTACAATTGCGACTACAACAAGTCAGCGGAGATGATCTACTATGGAATGCGATCAACGATCTTCCGTCGCTTCTACGGGGCCCAGTCGAAGACCTGCCTGACACATAGCTTGGCGGACTGCTGGAACCCGGAGACAATGGCTGGCGTCTGCAAGCTGCATCCATTTATCAATATGGCGGTGTACAACTTGAGGCTTGCGAGCCTAGTCTCATTGCTGGAGAAGGAAGGGTAAGTGGGTGGGATTCCTCCTTATAATCAATACTCCTAAGCTGTTTGTTCAATGGAATTCCGCAGACTGCATCTGCGAATCCTGCTGCTCGTCCGAGATCCTCGGGGAACAATGTATTTCCGCAGGCAGAACCAATGGTGTGAGGATAAAAATGAAGATTGTGACGCCACTACGCTGTGCAATGACATGGTCAGTGATCATGAGGTGGCTCAAATTTTGTCTAAAAATTATCCGACACGCTTCGAGTAAGTTATATATCTTTAGCTATTTATTACTCAATCAAAACCGAATTTGTTCTTCACAGTGTAATTCGCTACGAAGATCTGATGGAGCATCCCGTGGATAGCATCAAGATGGTCTTCGACTTCTTCCGAATACCAATGGTGAGACCCAAGACAAAAACTCGCGGAGTGTATCCTCGCAGCAGCCAAATCTTCGAGTCGATGGGCTGGGATCTTCCCTGGAAATACTCGAATCAGCCGGCCTACGAGTGGATGGACAAAATGACAGTGGCAGAGATAAAGGCGGTTCAAAATGTGTGTACCAAGGCCATGGAGCTCTGGAACTATCGTCCGGTTCAGGACTTTAAGCACTTTTCAGCCAAAAAATTCGAACCGTTTATGGGCAAGGCCTAAATAAGTAAATGTGTCTGGAATGTTATCAGTATATATTTCTGGATCGCAGATTAACTACAGCAGAACAACATAACAACATTAAATGTGTGACAATTTAGGAATGTTAATTAACTAAAAAAAATTCAGAAGTATAATAGTAACTAAAAATTTGTCTAGCATATCTAACTCTGAAGGAAACTGCTCTCTTTTTCTTTTCGTTTTGATTCGGCACCGAATATTTGCAAATTTAGTAGCAAAAGTAACACTAATAATGACAGACTTAGCTGGTTCATCGCCCTGAGTAAATAGATTGGACAACTGGTGCAACCAAGTTCCTTGTACTGATACTTCATATCTGTCAAATAGAGGCGGCTGGAACCTGTCCGAGGGAGTCAAAGTATGACCGACAGATGACGAAAAAAGTATCCACACTTTAATTTCAGAATTTTGTTGACTGCTGACTAGTTCACATTTTTTAAGCTCCCATCAAGTTGTAAAACAATTAAAATAGAGGCGCCTCGCCGTAGCAGCCTCATTCTATCTCTCCGTCTTTCTCTGGGTCTATATATCTAAATCCCTCTATTACCATCACTCTCTCTCTATTTCCCTCTCGCTCTCTTTCTCTATCTCCCTCTCTGTTTTGATATATCCCACACTCTCTCCATCTCTCTCCATTTCTCACACCTATAAATAGAGGCGTCTCGCCGTAGCAGCCTCATTCTTTCCGCGGCTTTACACCCGTTCACATCTGTGTTAATAATCGTGTGTTGAAAAGTGTATAAATAATTGTGTTAATAAATGTGTGAAGAACCTCTGCACTCTAAAGGACTTGATCATTGATGATGAAAGGCACTGAGTGTCCTCTACTGCGGGTAAGTCCGAGCCAAAACAATTATCCTATATCCTATATATAAAGCTGATAGCTCAGATCTGTAAGGGCAAATAAATTAATTTTGTTAAATAAATAATTAATTCAAAACATTATGTTATATGGGCTTGACTGGATGGTTACAAATTTAGGTATTGAACTTGACTACTTTTTGTATAAGATTGGTTTTGTGGAGTAAGGGTTTTGTTTGAGTTTGCTGTTGGGTTGGCTAGGAGTTGGATTGGGATGTTGTGGGACATGTACTCGAAGCAGCCAATATCTATTATTAATATAAAACGAATCATCAAAGGAAGAACGTGTCTGTTGTTTCAAATATTTCCGACTGTCGACAAACAACGTGTAGAAAGATCTGTCACACTTTGAAAGAATAAATATTTTTCCGCTGCGTGACAATTTTAAGAACTGGATACCGTTATTAATCCATTAAGTATTTTATCGCCCAGATTACGGTCACACTTTCTGTATTTTTTTCTGTACCAAAAACAATCTCTTTCAGTGATGCCAGCTCAAATAAGCTATGCTCTGAAAACAATTATGATAAGCTAAAAATTAACAAAACATGACTAAAACTTCACGAAAACATTAAACATTAGATGTTTTTCTTAAAAAACGTGTCGTTTGTTTTACATTTATGCCTAGAAAACATAAGGTAAATTTAAAACAAGCTATTTCTAAGGCCGGAGGCTAATTTCAAAAGGTTTCTATCGTGAAATACGCTAAGTTGGTAACACTTCTCCAAGCTTTTCCAAGCTTTCGCTGACTTTGTTTTAAATTCTGACCAGTGCTGCCACTTTATGAGCAAAAAAGCTGTTTTTGACTCAAAAGAAATAAAAAAAGCTAAAAATGTTTACAAAAAAGCGGAAAAAGCGGTTTTAATATTTCCTTTTACAATGAACTTTACAAAAGAATATTAACAGTTCGTCCAGTTCCTTTTGACTTCGCTTTCGCGATCGTATGCTACACTAGTCTCTAGCGACTGAATTTTTGAATTTGAGCCATTTTTGGCTATTTTACTGACTTGGTGAATTTCATGGGCATTTGCAATAATGGCAAATTTAAAAAAAGAGGAATATATCCAAATACATATTTTAAAATATTCTTTTTCTATTTATTCAAAATGTTTTCCCGCATCTGAATTTTCAAAAAACCCTAATTTTAGGGGGAAAAATGCCGAAGTGGCAGCCCCAGTAGCAGCACTTTCAGGTTTCTTCAAGCTTTTCCAAGCTTTCGCTCACTTTGTTTTCAATTTTCAATCGTTTCGTTCGGTCGCGTCGCGGAAAAACACCGCTCCCAGAAGAAAACAAAGATAATAATAATAATACGCGACATCTGCAGCGATCTGCAATGCTCTCGAGCTGAGGGCGCGGGCGATAACTATGAGCGTGTGGGAGCGAGCCAGCGGGCCAGTAATGTGCAAGTGCTGAGCGGTGCCAAGTGCTTTCTTCTTTACATCGGCAATTAGTCAATATTATTAGCCATTGGCCATTGGTGAATCATTGGGCAGTGGCCACCAGCTATTAGCCAGGAGCAGCGCCTCGTCTCGCCGCGACCAATGAGCACTGCGGGCTCGGAGGCGGACGTGGACCTCGACCTGGACTTGGAGTCGTGCGCGCTGCTTAACGCGAAGGCGGAGGCGTCGAACGGACCCGGACCCGGACCCGGACCCGGACTCGGACCCGTCGATCCCGGCAGGACACGCGCTAAGCAGCGCATCAGCTTGAGCGGGAAGCGGCGACGCAGCCGAATGTCGCGCAGGGCCAATCTGATCGGCATCTGCGGCGTGAGCAGCCTGTGCATCCTGCTGCTGATCGCCACCACCCAGCACCGTCCGCTGACCACTCCGTTCAACCAGGCCGTTGGCCGGGATCAGGGAGCGGGGGCTGGTGCTGGGGGTGGCCCTGGCAATGCCTATGGCGTGGACGGGGGGCCGTCCAATTCTCTGGCGCGCAGCGCCTTCTACGACCGCTTCCAGCAGCAGTTGCAGCAGCAGCAGCCGTCCCAAACGGCCGTCTACAATCTGACAGCTACTATAGTGGATGTCCTGTCGGCTCAACGGTCGCGCATCCAAACCGAGATGGAGAACTTCGAGTATCCGCGCGGCGGGGCCGAGCGCCTGGCGGACATGACGCCGGAGACGAACGGCACTCCGGTGCGCAGCGTGGTGGTCACCTCGTGGCGCTCCGGCTCCACCTTCCTGGGCGATATACTCAACTCAATACCGGGCAACTTTTACCACTATGAGCCCCTGCTGGACTTTGGCATCAAGCAGATCCGGGACCCGGACGACCAGGAGTTGGCCGTGCAAAATCTGAAGAACCTGCTCAACTGCGACTACGCCGACATGCTGGACTACTTGAACTTCGGCAAGACGCACACATATCTCTTCGAGCACAACACACGGCTGTGGGACGTCTGTCGGGAGTTTCCGCGCTTCTGCTGGCGGCCCGCCTTCCTCACGCGCTTCTGCCGCCTCTTCCCCATCCAGAGCATGAAGACGGTGCGTCTGCGGCTCGCCCAGGCCGAGAAGCTGCTGGAGGACCAAAGGTGAGTGGGCAGCAAGAGATCCGGGAAGAAAGTGAAAGGCGACAGTCGTAAGCTGACAGGCGAGCGAGATCTGCGGTGGCGAAGTGCTTGAGCGGAGGCCCAGTTCGTGAAATCAGGCAGGAGAGCAGTTCGATGAGAGTATGAGGGACAAGATGTTGCAAAATATGGCTTGTGTTAAAAACCGGGCATCAATTTTTACTTATGTATATTTCTGGGTTTACATCAAGTTGAAATTAACGCATTTTAAACAAGAAAATAATTCCTATATGCAGGGTAGAAAGAAAGTAATTAAGCTTCCTAATAAGTATTATTCGCTACTCACATTTTTGTAAAATGTAGTTAAACGATAAGATAGACCCTTTTAATGCAAATTTGATAAGGTCGAGTAATATATGATGTGGATGGAAACTTTTATTTATAGCATTGACTTTTTATTATTCTAGTTAGAAACGAAATTAGTCAGCTGGGATTGTCGAGAAGAAGCCCACTGAAATCCGGTTGCTTATATTAAAAATATAAAAATAACATTTTTAAATGCTCAATTAACTGATTTACAATGCCCAAATTTGATATAAAATTATAACATAAACGAATTTGTATATTATTTTATTATTTATAAAAAAAACATCTCTTGAATTTAGTTGTTGGTCTCACTCGGTCGATGGCTCTTTTATTTTATCTTCTTTATATATTGCAGTTTTTCCACTTTGTCACTCGCTCAATTGCCGCAACAATTTCTCAATTCATCCATTCAGTTTTATCTGAGAGCAGGCCAAGGCCCCCATTTGCGATAAGTCTTGAGGCATTATTTCCATAGTTTTGCTACATTACTTCCTTAGCTAGCGGCCGGACAAGCCTTTTAGCTTATCAACGATAATGTTTATCAAATGGTTGTGCGGGAAGCAAAAACATATTCAAAACAAAGTCTTTTCGGATTTGTTGTATAGAAATTCTCACAATGGCGACAACATTGAGTTATCGCTAAAATGGAAATCATTAACCTCTCATAACATAAATTTGAAATAAGAGTTGTGCTAATTGGTGTCAATTTATGGATTCAAATTCGAAATCAATTTAAAATCGATAACTACCATATACAATCACGTTATCGTTTTAGTTTATGACTGTAATTACTTTTAGGGGTTTCCAAACTTTTTACGGAAGATATTGATATGACCCAAAGTTCCTAGAAAGTTGATAGAGGACTGTGAAGATTATATTTCTGACTACTGGTGTCTACTTCCCTGGTTCTGTTATCGGCGGAACTGCTTTAGAAGTGGGTGCTTAAAGCGAAGAATTTAGATTAGAAACTAGAAAATTTTACAGTAAGGAGCTATTACAACTTGACAAGCTATTTATAATAAAGTGCTAATTACTAGCTGATTTATCAGTTATAACCTTATGGTATGTAAACGACTGCCTTTTCAAGGTTTAAGAGGCGCCTCACTTTGCACCCCCAAGAAAAGTTACTTTGGGAAAGTCAAACATTCTCAAGTATCAATTTCAAAGTATTTG